>CAVMGG010001022.1:0-69443 GCA_963680895.1 Fragum sueziense | reverse complement strand
AATGCAGGAGTTATCTGCCCTTGAATGCGAAAAATACTTAGTTTTGACATTGTTTACACTCTAGCATCTACAATTATTGATCAATCAAGACAAATCTTGGACATAACATTGCAGACCATAAGATCTCGGATGAGTTTGATTTTCAGTCTGATCTGACTGGAAAGACGAGAGTTATGTGCCCTTGAATTTGACAAAATTGCCATTTTCGGCTGTTTTTGACCTTGTTTACACTCTAGAATCTACAATTATTCATCAATCAAGACAAAACTTTGACACAATGTTTGGGACTATGATATCTCGGATGAGTGTAATTTTCAGTCTGATCTGATCAGAAAGTCGAGAGTTACTTGCCCTTGAATTTGACAAAATTGTCATTTTTGGCTGTTTTCGACGATGTTTACACTCTAGAATCTACAATTATTGATCAATCAATCCAAAACTTGGACACAATATTGGAGATCATAAGATCTGAAATGAGTTTGATTTTCAGTCTTATCTGATCACCAGAAAGTTGAGAGTTATGAGCACTTGAATTTGACAAAATTGCTGTTTTTGACTGTTTTCGACCTTATTTACACTCTAGAATCTACAATTTATGACCAATCAAGACAAATCTTGGACACAAGGTTGGAGACCATAAGATCTCAGATGTGTTTGATTTTCAGTCTGATCTGACCAGAAAGATGAGAGTTTTGTGCCCTTGAATTTGATAAAATTGCCAATTTTGGCTGTTTCTGACATTGTTTACACTCTATAATCTACTATTATTTATCAATTAAGACAAAACTTGAACACAATGTTTGAGACCATAAGATCTTGGATAAGTTTGATTTTCAGTCCAATCTGACAAAAAGTGGAGAGTTATGTGCCCTTGAATTTGATCAAATTGCCGTTTTCGGCTGCTTTAGACCTTGTTTACACTCTAGAATCTACAATTATGGACCAATCAAGACAAATCTTGGACACAATGTTGGATATCATAAGATCTCGGTTGAGTTTGATTTTCAGCCTGATCTGACTAGGAAGTCAAGAGTAATGTGCCCTTGAATTTGACAAAATTGCTGTTTTCGGCTGTTTTTGTCCTTGTTTATACTCCAGAATCTACAATTATTTATCAAACAAGACAAATCTTGGGCACAATGTTGGGCAAGATGAAATCTTGGATGAGTTCGATTTTCACAATGTTATTGACCATAAGTTCGTTTTCAGTTTAAAAGTCATAAATATTTTTTGAATTGAAGAAAAGTGTTGCTTATATCATTTTGGTTCAGGTGAGCGATATAGGACCATCATGGTCCTCTTGTCTACTTTTGGTAAGCAGCTAATGGGCCTTAAAAAGCACAGATAGCTCAGATTGGAATCCTGGTTGAATTTTTACTTGTTAAGAAATTTCAATTGGAACATGATAAGATGCGTCAACGGCAGTAATACAATTGAGCAAATGTTGATCAGAATATATTTTTCTATGTCTGAACAGAACAAATTGGTAAAAGGTTCAAATAATGACAAATAGGTTGAGGTCCATTTGTAAGCCCAACAATTTGTTAACTGGGGCAGAATTTGATTATGTAACTGGGAAATTTAATTTGATATCTTGTCCTGTCTCATATAATAACATTAAATTTTGCATGGAGTTGCAATCCACCACAAGACAGTTTGAGTCACCAATTTTGCTACCATTTAGGTCTAAGGGAAGTAAATACATTTGTCGTGACAAGTGACAAATCTATAGGGAAGCTACGGTGAATTATTACGATCAAGGTGACCTGTGATTGGACAATATTTTTTACTGGAATTGAACATGATTTATTCATTTGTGACTGATTATATTCTATTTTCAAGTTAAAAGCAAAAAAGCAATGATTTTGAATCATTTTGGCAATTTCTGGGCCATTTTAAAAGATGGGTATTAAACTCTGAAATGCTTCTGAGACTAGCTCCGTAGTTAGGGTGATCTCAAAAATGGGGTCAAAGGTCATAGAGAAAAGGATTCATGCCATACTAAAATTCATTTTTTCGGGTGTATGTATGGATGTTCTAGAATTTAACCCTTTCCCAAACAACATAATTTTAGGACGGTTGAATTCAAAAGCTGCTGCAGATCACAAAATGGCTGTTAACAAAGGTAAAATTTGTGAACAATATAGCACAGAAAACATTGAGACAAAAGGAGAAACTACTGGTTATCAGCAGTTTCTTCTTTTGTCTTGATGTTTTTCTAATCCAATTCTATAAGGGACGTCAAAACCAGGTCTTGTTTGGGAAAGGGTTAAGGTAGGTCAGATCATTGGTGCAAACTCATGGACTGAGCTATAAGCCAAAATGTTATAATGGTCGCCTATGTAAAACTACCGTATAGCACTTTATTTCTGCGGGGTCCAAATTCTGCGGTTTTTCCAGAAATCAAGCGGGTTAAATTTCTGCGGAACATATTTCTGCGGTCTCTCATTTTGCAAAATTAAAGATTTTATTTCTGCGCTATCAAATCAGTTTTAGTTAGTGTCGGACATAGTTTGAAAGACGATTTCTATTAACTCCGTTAGGGTAAAGGGATAAGCCCACTCATTTACCAGTATCTACATTATAAAGGCGTTATGGGAAACAATGCCATATACAGATAGGTGTGAAAAGAAAGATGTGTCAAACTGTTACCAATCAGTCAAACTTGTTGAATCATTCATTTATGGATAAACAAAAATGTCCTATCTACACCTTAATTAAAGCTATAGTTACATCATTTTTGTCGAGCCCGCTTGCGGTGAGCTCGACATAGTTGTCACAATGGCGGTTCGGTGTATGTGCGTTAGTGCGTGCGTGCGTGCGTTAGTGCGTGCGTGCGTCCGTCCGGATGGAGCTTGTCCGGGCCATAACTTCACCATGGATGGAGGGATTCAGAAATAACTTGGCACAAATGTCAAGCTCAGTAAGGCGGAGTGTCGCGTGCAAGAACCAGATTCCAAGCTCAAAGGTCAAGGTCAAACTTGGAGGTCAA
Organism: Fragum sueziense; assembly: GCA_963680895.1. Classification (NCBI taxonomy): domain Eukaryota; kingdom Metazoa; phylum Mollusca; class Bivalvia; order Cardiida; family Cardiidae; genus Fragum; species Fragum sueziense. The sequence continues at coordinate 66,451 of CAVMGG010001022.1, read as the reverse complement.
ATGTCAAAAATGAGAAGATTTTTGCTTGTCCGGGCCATAACTTCACCATGGATGGAGGGATTCAGAAATAACTTGGCACAAATGTCAAGCTCAGTAAGGCAGAGTGTCGCGTGCAAGAACCAGATTCCAAGCTAAAAGGTCAAGGTCAAACTTGGAGGTCAAATGTCAAAAATGAGATGATTTTTGCTTGTCCGGGCCATAACTTCACCATGGATGGAGGGATTCAGAAATAACTTGGCACAAATGTCAAGCTCAGTAAGGCAGAGTGTCGCGTGCAAGAACCAGATTCCAAGCTCAAAGGTCAAGGTCAAACTTGGAGGTCAAATGTCAAAAATGAGATGATTTTTGCTTGTCCGGGCCATAACTTCACCATGGATGGAGGGATTCAGAAATAACTTGGCACAAATGTCAAGCTCAGTAAGGCGGAGTGTCGCGTGCAAAAACCAGATTCCAAGCTCAAAGGTCAAGGTCAAACTTGGAGGTCAAATGTCAAAAATGAGATGATTTTTGCTTGTCCGGGCCATAACTTCACCATGGATGGAGGGATTCAGAAATAACTTGGCACAAATGTCAAGCTCAGTAAGATGGAGTGTCGCGTGCAAGAACCAGATTCCAAGATGAAAGGTCAAAGTCAAACTTTGAGGTCAAATGTAAAAAATGAGTTGATTTTTGCTTGTCCGGGCCATTCCTTAACTTGGCACAAATGTCAAGCTCAGTAAGGCGGAGTGTCGCGTGCAAGAACCAGATTCCAAGCTCAAAGGTCAAGGTCAAACTTTGAGGTCAAATGTAATTTGGTTTTATGGACTTAGCATAAGGTCCCTTTTAGCGTGACGGGTCTATGGACTTAGCATAAGGTCCCTTTTAGCGTGACGGGTCACATATGTATATACTCAAATTAATCCATTCTGGTATCTCGTTATAAATACATAGACATGTAATATTTTGTGAACAATAAACTGTCTCACCATGATCCCCATCATTCCAACTTATTTTGTCCCCACTTTTACAACGCCATTGTAATGACAGCTGTAGACATAGGTATGGTCTTCTTTCTTCAAAATGAGCGGGCTCGACATGTTGCCCTTCGGCATCTAGTTTGAATGAAAAAATCTTCATTTTTATACCCCCCACAACAAAGTTATGGGGGGGTATACTGGATTCAGGTTGTCCGTCCGTCCGTCCGTCTGTCCGTCCGTCTGTCCGTCCGTCCGTCTGTCCGTCCGTCCGTCCGTCCGTGGACACAATTTTGTGTCCTCTTCTCCTCCCACAGTTTTTGACCGATTTTGCTGAAATTTTAGCAGGTTGTTTCCTATCATATGAAGTTGTGCACCTGCAATTTTCATCTTGATCCAGGCAGTAGTTTCAGAGTTATGCCACTTTGAACTTTAGCACTTTTTCAGTGACAACGCGCTAGTGGGGGGTATTTGTCCGCTTTGCGACAGTTCTAGTTATGAAATTGCGCTTTGCATCAGAGGGTTACTGTTTAACTTGTCCTTGTACTGACTAAAATTGAAAACAACCTGAACATTCAGGGTTAAAATTCTGCGGATTTTATTTCTGCGGTGCCGACGAGGACCGCAGAAATAGCAGAAATAAAGTCCCCGCAGAAATAAAGTGCTATACGGTATTTACTAATCCCTTAGACCTAAATGTGGACCCTAATTGGGTCTTTTCGTAATTCCGGTAATATAGAGTTGTCGTTCCTGCGGGACGGTATGTTTACTTCCATTTGCCTGTAGGACAAGCGGCAACTTTAATATTTTCGTCAAATCAAAGAGTAATTAAATGAAAATGATTTTCATTGTAACTTAATAATGGAATCTAATAATACCTCTGTACCTTCCATAATTTTTAAACCATTCGGAGATCTATAACAGAAGAAATCTCCCATAATCCGATGATATGTTGTCATTGTAAATATTTTCCCCCGTGGGATGCCTCAAATCAAGCGAGTGTTGATTTGTGACGTCATGACTTTGCGTTACTTACTCTAGTCATATGACGTCATAGAAATACAAAGAGGGGCGACTTTGGGGAAAAAAGACACATGTATATACATGTACGCCGTGAGCGAGTTTTTCCAAACGAATATTTTGTAATTGTTTGTATTTAACATTCTGCTCCACACGGTTTTTCGCTGTCTGAAAACGATTAATATCGAAGATAGAAAAAGTGAATGTTAAAGCACAGAAAATATTGGGGTAAGAGGCGATATTTCTTACTATCATCAAATTGCTTCCTTTTTCTTAATGTTTTTCCAAACAATCTACTGAGGTCAAATACGGGACTTTAGTATTAAGAAAAAAGGTTCAAAAATTGAAGAACTCGTTTTTAAATGTGCCCAAAAATATGGTCCTTTCCGAATTAAGCCATGCTAATTGTCAGAATGATTCTGATTTTACTTGATCTATTTGTGGGCATCAAAACAAAGAATTAATTGGTAGAAAGGTTTAAAACATAATATTAAACCATTATTTCAAATCTAATTCAAATTTGAAACAGGCTGTAGACTATGTAGTCTACCTAAATTATAGAAATAAGGCCCTAGAAAACACATGCGTAGGAACTTTTTGTTAATGCTCGACCTCCATGCTTAATTGAAACTTCGATATGTATGGAAGATTACTAGGGTGGAGGTCACATGATAGAGGTCATTTATAGGTCACCACAAGGTCAAAGGTCAACTAAGTGCAAAAATAAATGGTGTACCAAGAAAATCCGCCATAACTCACTCAGTTCTGGGTCTAGACTAACAAATTTGGTATCAAAATGAAGCTGGGATATTCATCTTTATTTTGCAGTATAGATATGCAAATTAGGTAATTTACATATATAAGATTTTGAAGATTTAATTAGAAATTTCGATGATTTTTTGGTCATTTTTTATAGCATAAAGTTGGAACATAAGCTATAACTCACCAAGTTTGTGGTGTAGATTCACGAATTGGATGCCAAAATAAAGCCTAGACATCTGTCCTCAAGTATAGTTAAGCAAAATAAGTAAATTACATATGTATGCTTTTTAATTATTTTTTTAATTAATTGATGAAAATATCGCCAATTTGTGAATATTTGATTCACACAGTAATCAGACTTAAAGGTATCACAAGAAAATTCTTTAAAAATCAATCATTTGGCCAATTCGAACCAAACTTGGTATGAATGTTTTTGAGTGACCCTATTGAAGATGTGTTATCAAAATTTTGATTTGACAAAAAAGTGGGCGTGGCAGGGCGGGGCTTATCTGCCTTAGAGAAATCACAATAAAATTCTTTAAAAATCAAGCACTTGGCCAATTTGAACCAAACTTGGCATGAATGTTCTTTGTGTGACCTTTTTGAACATTTTTTAAACAAAATTTTGATTCGTCAAAAAACGTGGACGTTGCAGGCAGGGGCTTATCGAACTTAAACAAATCAAAAGAAAATTCTTTAAAAATCAACCATCGGGTCAATTTGAACCAAACTTTACGTGATTGTTCTTTGAGTGATCCTTTTGAACATTTGCTAAGAAGTTGTTTGAAATCAACAACAAATAAGGACGTGGCAGGTTGGGGTCATTTTCAACTTGGAGAAATCATGAAAAAATACTTTAAATATACATATTTACTATTACTTACTTATTTTCGGGATAATTTGCCGTAAAAATAACTGTACATAATTAAAATATGGCCTTTAATTTTTCTCTGTGCCAAATATTAGCTCTGTCTGATCTGTATTGGCTTAGATTACGACGGATTTAAAACCCAATATCACATCATTTCGTAAACACTATCGACGCACTTTGAATATTTTACATAGTTTTACACCGCTGCATGATTATCGATTTATATCATTTGCTGTATGAATCTCGTATTCTGTCTTATAAAGTCTATAAACGGTGCGACAACATGCTAAAAGCCAACTTCTGTGGATCATAAGGGATTTATGCCTAGAGACACTAATGTCACTTTAAAAACAACCATTGTGCTAATTTATACCCAACTTTGTTGGATCGAAAAACGAAATTGTAACTAAATTGATTATGCAAAAACTGTTTTACTTCTAGCCTGATCGGAACAGAAAGTTTTTAGTTATAAACCTTTGTATTTGAAAAAAATTGCCATTTTCACTCATGTCATTAGAAATTTTGATGACTGTTTTGTCATTTTTAGCTCACCTGAGCACGAAGTGCTAAGGTGAGGTATTGTGATCTATCAATGTCCGGCGTCCGTCTGTCCGTCTGTCCGTCACGGCGTCAACAATTTCTTTAAACGACATCTCCTCCTAAACTACTGGGTCAAAATCAACCAAACTTGGCAGAAATGTTCCTTGGGTGGTCCTTTATAAAAATTGCTAAAATAATTGAAATCCATGAAAAACTCTGGTTGCCGTGGCATCTGAAAATGGGAAATTTCACAAAAGCTCAAAAATTTCTTTAAACGACATCTCCTCCTAAACTACTGGGTCAAATTCAACCAAACTTGGCAGAAATGTTCCTTGGGTGGTCCTTTATAAAAATTGCTAAAATAATTGAAATCCATGAAAAACTCTGGTTGCCGTGGCATCTGAAAATGGGAAATTTCACAAAAGCTCAAAAATTTCTTTAAACGACATCTCCTCCTAAACTACTGGGTCAAAATCAACCAAACTTGGCAGAAATGTTCCTTGGGTGGTCCTTTATAAAAATTGCTAAAATAATTGAAATCCATGAAAAACTCTGGTTGCCGTGGCATCTGAAAATGGGAAATTTCACAAAAGCTCAAAAATTTCTTTAAACGACATCTCCTCCTGAACTACTGGGTCAAATTCAACCAAACTTGGCAGAAATGTTCCTTGGGTGGTCCTTTATAAAAATTGCTAAAATAATTAAAATCCATGAAAAACTCTGGTTGCCGTGGCATCTGAAAATGGGAAATTTCACAAAAGCTCAAAAATTTCTTTAAACGACATCTCCTCCTAAACTACTGGGTCAAAATCAACCAAACTTGGCAGAAATGTTCCTTGGGTGGTCCTTTATAAAAATTGCTAAAAGAATTGAAATCCATGAAAAACTCTGGTTGCCATGGCATCGGAAAATGGTAAATTTCACAAAAGCTCAAAAATTTCTTTGAATGACATCTCCTCCTGAACTTCTGGGTCAAAATCAACCAAACTTGGCAGAAATGTTCCTTTGGTGGTCCCTTATTAAAATTGCTAAAAGAATTGAAATCCATGAAAAACTCTGGTTGTCATGGCATGGGAAAATGGGAAATTTCACAAAAGCTCAACAATTTCTTTAAACGACATCTCTTCCTTAACTTCTGGGTCAAAATCAACCAAACTTGGCAGAAATGTACCTTGGGTAGTCCCTTATTAAAATTGCTAAAAGAATTAAAATCCATGAAAAACTCTGGTTGCCGTGGCACCGGAAAATGGGGAATTTCACAAAAATTCAACTATTTCTTTTAACCGACATCTCCTCCTTAACTTCTGGGTTAAAATGAACCAAACTTGGCAGAAATGTTCCTTGGGTGGTCCCTTATAAATATTGCTAAAAGAATTGAAATCCATGAAAAACTCTGGTTGCCGTGGCATCGGAAAATGGTAAATTTCACAAAAACTTAACTTCTTTAAACAACATCTCCTCCTTAACCTCTGGGTTAAAATCAACCAAACTTGGCAGAAATGTTCCTTGGGTAGTCCCTTATAAGAATTGCTAAATGAATTGAAATCAATGAAAAACTCTGGTTGCCATGGCATCGGAAAATGGAAAATTTCACAAAAACTTAACAACTTCTTTAAACGACATCTCCTCCTTAACTTCTGGGTTAAAATCAACCAAATTTGGCAGAAATGTTCCTTGGGTGGCCCCTTATGAAATTTTTTAAAAGAATTGAAATCCATGAAAAACTCTGGTTGCTGTGGCATCAGAAAATGGGAAATGTCATAAAACTCATCAATTTTTGTAAACGACATCTCCTCCTAAATTACATGGCCAAATTCTTCTCTGGGACCACAATGCGTAACATATGCAAAGTTATTTGGCATTATTAAAACATTACTCAGGTGAGCGATTTAGGGCCCTCAGGGTCCTCTTGTTAGTAGTGTCTCCCGTATTTTCCAAATTCTTGAACACATGTCGGTGTTTAGGCAAATGCTCATAACTCCAGCTGGATTAAAGTTGGAGTTACAATGTTTTGCAATAGCACTTTGTCAATATGACAAAAGGTAGATCGGAACGTATCAATCCGATAATTGATCGACAATTACCTTGAAATGTTATTGTCCACGACACGCTTTAGGACCTAGTGAATTAGGTTTGAAAAATACAGTAGGGGCTAGGGAAATTATGTTTGCAAAGGACACGCTTTGTGATCAAACCTTGTTAATGTGTGTGAAAGATAGAGTCGGGACCAAGTAAATATGTACGCTATAGCCGATTTTACACTCAAACCAATCTCGCGTTAGTCGGTATAAAGCAAAGGTTAAATAGAAGAGAAATGACAGGGACTTTGTACTGTATTCGTTATAGACGACGGTATCTCGTATTACCCAAACTCGTTATACATGGAGTGCACTGTACATATTATATGATTTGCAGGACATTCTGATGTTCCAACACAATTCTTTAACCTATTACTAGTCTTGAAATGAAGTAGCTGACTAGAAAATAAAAGAAAATCAAATCTTGAGAATAGCATTGAATGCAGTGAAAATAATGGCAACCGTTAATTTGTCATCCCACTCTCAAAAAACCTTATAACTACAACTTTTTCAAGGTAAAATATATTTAATAATTTATCCTTTAACATATTCCTTCTTAGATTAAGCAGTTTATAGAAATACTGATATGTGTACTATATTTCTTTACTTTATTAGTTTGTGTATAAGACTTTCCTTTGTGTAATTCTAGAATACTGTTTTTAGTTTACTTTTTAGCGAGCCGGGACTTTATGTCCGGGGAGCTAATGTCACAGCCCTAGTGTCAGCGTCGCGTACCATCCCGTCCTGTCTTCACTTGAAAAACTTTAACCTGGTCTATATCTCGAGCACTATTAGAGATACAGCCTTGATATTTCATACATAGATACATCTCGACAAGACCTTTCATTTGAGCCTTTGACCTAGTGACCTTTACCTTGGAGTCTGACCTACTTTTGAAAAACTTTAACCTGGCCAATATATCATGCACTATTGATGATAGAGCCTTGATATTTCACACATGGATACCTCATACTATGACCTTGACCTTGAGACTATGACCTTTGACCCAGTGACCTTGACCTTTGACTTTTCTTTTTGTGACAAGCTCTTGTATAGGCGAGCTATGTTGTCCGCGGACAACTCTTGTTGATTTCATGTGTGTAAGAAGTTTTTAAACTTTTCACAAAATTTCAATTTTTTCTATTAACAGCTTGCCAGCTTAGAAGAAAGACTTGATCGTTTAGAAGCTGCTATGGGCAATTCAAGTCAGGATAAACTGGTATGTTAGCTTCCTCTTAGTTTGTCTCTTAACCCTTTCCAAGCAACAACATTTTAGGGTGATCCCCTTCAAAAACTGCCACAAATGAAAAAATGGCTGTTATTAAAGATAAGATTTGTATAAAATATGGCATAGAAAATATTGAGACAAAAGGAGAAACTGCTGATTATCAGCAGTTTCTTCTTTTGTCTCAATGTTTTCCTAAGCCATATCTATCAGGGACGTCAAAACCAGGTCTTGTTTGGGAAAGGGTTAAATAAATTAGGTTTCTGTGGTTCTTAATAATCTTTTTTGCATTTTCATCTTTTATATATTTATGATTGAAATAAAAAGAGTAAAATATACTGCGTCAGTGCCGGATCCAGGATTTCTGTAAGGGGGGTTCGAAGATACAATTAGGGGGGTTTGTTTTCCAATCATTATACAATTTTGACCAAATTTCTGCGTGAAAATGGGTTTGTTTAAACCCCCCCAAACCCCCTCTGGATCCGCCACTGTGCATGTAAATGAAAAAGTTGTTTCCATTATTTTCCTAATTTCTGTAATGATAGTTGGTTGTATGTACATTACAGGGACTTCTGACTGCAGATACTGACAACAAAAGTTTGTTTCCATTCTTTTCCTAATTTCTGTAATGATAGTTGGTTGTATGTACATTACAGGGACTTCTGACTGCAGATACTGACAACAAAAGTTTGTTTCCATTCTTTTCCTAATTTCTGTAATGATAGTTGGTTGTATGTACATTACAGGGACTTCTGACTGCAGATACTGACAACAAAAGTTTGTTTCCATTCTGTTCCTAATTTCTGTAATGATAGTTGGTTGTATGTACATTACAGGGACTTCTGACTGCAGATACTGACAACAAAAGTTTGTTTCCATTCTTTTCCTAATTTCTGTAATGATAGTTGGTTGTATGTACATTACAGGGACTTCTGACTGCAGATACTGACAACAAAAGTTTGTTTCCATTCTTTTCCTAATTTATGTAATGATAGTTGGTTGTATGTACATTACAGGGACTTCTGACCGCGGATACTGACAACAAAAGTTTGTTTCCATTCTTTTCCTAATTTCTGTAATGATAGTTCGTTGTATGTACATTACAGGGACTTCTGACCGCAGATACTGACAACAAAAGTTTGTTTCCATTCTTTTCCTAATTTATGTAATGATAGTTGGTTGTATGTACATTACAGGGACTTCTGACTGCAGATACTGACAACAAAAGTTTGTTTCCATTCTTTTCCTAATTTCTGTAATGATAGTTGGTTGTATGTACATTACAGGGACTTCTGACTGCAGATACTGACAACAAAAGTTTGTTTCCATTCTTTTCCTAATTTTGTAATGATAGTTGGTTGTATGTACATTACAGGGACTTCTGACTGCAGATACTGACAACAAAAGTTTGTTTCCATTCTTTTCCTAATTTTGTAATGATAGTTGGTTGTATGTACATTACAGGGACTTCTGACCGCAGATACTGACAACAAAAGTTTGTTTCCATTCTTTTCCTAATTTTGTAATGATAGTTGGTTGTATGTACATTACAGGGACTTCTGACCGCAGATACTTGTTTTCCTAATTTATCTTTCAACTAGCAAAATATCGGGGTGATATCGCCCATGTGATAAATTTTTTGTTATCACATGGATATTTTTAGAATATGACGACATGGCGCGTAAGGATACACAGCAGGAACTATTTCCGACCCAGATATTGTGACCGTCATTTATTTAGGTCAATACACAAGTTTATGACTGGGAAATTTCGAGTTTTTAAATCTGCATCTGCTGTTATTGGTGCACAAAATCATGTATTTAGATGCCCATTAGGCAAAAATACAAACGCAAAATCCAATCCAAACCACTATTTCTCATCCCATGTAGCATAGAATACAAGACACCTCAGAATTTTCTACAGGATTGGGCCGGGCTTTTTACAAACATTTTAGCTTGGAAAGTTGTTGCAGAGGACAAATTTGGGTTGGAAAAAATAAAGTTTGAATGTTTCTTTAATCATAGCACAGAAAGCATTGAGACAAAATGAAAAAACGCTGGTTCTGGTTTTCAAAATTTCCTTCTTTTGCCTTTCCCAGATTTAAGATTTCTTAATATTTTGATGTGTCAAAAAGGTTGCAGTTTTTGGCAAAGGATCACAAACACACAAACATAGATCTATCTGATTATGAAACAGTGACATTTTTAGAGGAAAAAAACACACAACCAGATCTAGATAAGGCAAATAAAATAAATAAGGCAAATAAAAAGTAAACTTGATCTTATTTGACTGTTTTAACATCATAGATTTTTAATCTTTCCAAAAACAACAGATTTTCATACTCATCCTTATTTTTTAGAACAAAACAAACATAGAATCTAATGCAGAGAACTGGGAGTTAAAAAAACATTTAGGTCAAATATGAAGTGTCAGTTATTACCATTCAAAGGTTTCTTCTTTTCTCTCAATGTTTTCCTAGCTTAAACCTTACTCTAATAGCCTTAGGCATATAAAGCCAGGTATTGAATCTTGTTTGTGACAGATTTCAACCATTCAGACAGCTAAATGTTGGCTTCAAAGGTCATGCTATTTAGTAAACAAGGTGTTTGATAAAAATAAATGAGGGAAATATGCTCAGACACCCAGTATTTATATAAGAACTACTTATTCACTGCATTTGACCTGTTCAAAATCCACATGACTTTATTTTAAATAGAATTTTCACTTTGGATTTATTACATTTTATCATCACAGGGGTTTAAATAATATTATGCTTTGTTTACAATGAAATACTTACTGAAAATAATTCTATAGATCCCCATGTTCATATCAAAAATACAAATCACTTAGACCTGTTTCAACCATTGGCTACTTAAAATCCATTTTACACTAATATAATATATGTAATGACTTGTAGGAGAATGTGCCAGCAATGCTGAGTCTGTAGGTTGTTCCTTTCTATAGCTGGAATTGAGATCTCTACTTTTTCATACAAACTCTGTCTTTTTTTGAAGTTTTTTGTGAAGTCTCTCTGGCTGTATTCAGAGTCCAGCATAGTCTCTGGACAGTCTGTTTTGTCTTGACCCTGCATGCTTGTGACATCATATTCTGCAATTAAAAGAAAATGTACTTTTTAAAATCAAATTGCATAGATTTGTAATCTAAAAAACTGGTCTTAAATTGATTTAAGTGTTCCCAAAGTGAAAATGGACCAAATTTATATCAATCAAGCAAATTTACAAATCAGGAAAGTCAAAATGTGGTAGAAACACCAAGCTCTCAGACTTTCCCACCCTGATTACTGTGTCATTCTTTCTCTCTCATTTGCTAATTATTCTTCTCTCTCTCATGCTATCTTTCAGTCTCTCTCTAGTTATCTATCATTGTCCAGCAATTGAATTCAAAAGTTTAATTAGAAAATAATCAAATTGTTTATTTCAAGGTCTAGCTACAAATTTTGAATTGGCTCTCTGTCTGTCTTTCTGCTTGCCTGTCTGTCTGCATGTCTGTCTCTCTGCCTCTTTCTCTCTATTATGAATTTATCAAAATAAGAAATCGTTGTTATACCCCCCACAACAAAGTTATGGGGGGGTATACTGGAATCAGGTTGTCCGTCCGTCCGTCCGTCTGTCCGTCCGTCTGTCCGTCCGTCTGTCCGTCCGTCCGTGGACATAATCTTGTGTCCTCTTCTCCTCCCACAGTTTTTGACCAATTTTTCTGAAATTTTATCAGGATGTTCCCTATCATATGAAGTTGTGCACCTGCAATTTTCATCTTGATCCAGTCATTAGTTTTAGAGTTATGCCACTTTGAAGTTTTTAAGGGGGGGGGGGGGGGGGGGGGGGGGGGGGGGGGGTGGACATAATCTTGTGTCCTCTTCTCCTCCCACAGTTTTTGACCAATTTTTCTGAAATTTTATCAGGGTGTTTCTTATCACATGAAGTTGTGCACCTGCAATTTTCATCTTGATCCAGTCATTAGTTTCAGAGTTATGCCACTTTGAAGTTTTTATTATGGGGGGGGGGTGGGGGGTGTAGTTAAAATTTACTATTTTGTTTCCGTGTTCTAACTTGAGAACCGGTTGACCTAGGATCATGAAACTTTACACAGTTGTTGCCTATGACCAATGGAGGTGCCCTACTGTTTTGGGGTCACCATGGTCAAAGGTCAAGGTCACAGTTAGACTTTGTTTAAAATCCGTTTCCATGCTCTAAGTCAAGAACATTTTGACCAATAGCACTTTTTCAGTGACAAGGCCATAGTGGGGGGTATTCGTCCGCTTTGCGACAGTTCTAGTTTTAGTGTTGAAGAAACTACACCTACCTGTTACAATTACATATTCCTTTATTTCGGGACACATTGTTGTAAAAGGAATCATTCCCTACTGCAACTGTCAAATAGCCTAATTTGTGACCATGACAAGTCCGTTCTTCCGTCATTCCACCGCTAAAATCACTGCCAATGTTTCACTTTGTTATGTTTCAAGACAATTTTATATCTATTTGAGGCATAAATCGCATATTATCCACATAGCAGATCTAAAATCGTCACTGTAAATGCTTTTAAGTCCCATTTCAATCCGAATCATGACGATGGAAAACTGACCCCTGCATGTTTTTTTATCGTGTTCAAGATGTTGACACAGATTTCAGTCGACGGTTGACCTGTAAAGTTTATCTCTGTTTTAATGACGGAATTTCGTTGAAAAAAAGTAATAAGTCATTTTCAATTAATGTTTTGGCTTGAAATCTCGGTTTAAGGACGGACTTGTACCAAATATAACGAACTTGTCTCTTCCGCGCAATGAAAAAAGAACGTTCTTCGGTCTGACGTCATCAACTGACATTGACCCAGATTCCAAAAATAAATGAGGAAAAAACCCATATTTTGGACAAAAAGGGGCACAAAAAGGGGGAAATGTTGAAAGATAAACATAATACGTCATGGGTGTGTGAAAATATAAAAAATATCTAACTCGGTTGTGAAAATCGAAAATTGTCTCGCCAGAGGCTCGACAATTATCGATTTTCCCAACCTCGTTAGATATTTTTTATATTATCACACACCCATGACGTATTATATATTTCTGTAATGATAGTTGGTTGTATGTACATTACAGGGACTTCTGACCGCGGATACTGACAACAAGTTTGTTTCCATTCTTTTCCTAATTTCTGTAATGATAGTTGGTTGTATGTACATAACAGGGACTTCTGACTGCAGATACTGACAACAAAAGTTTGTTGCCATTCTTTTCCTAATTTCTGTAATGATAGTTGGTTGTATGTACATAACAGGGACTTCTGACCGCGGATACTGACAACAAAAGTTTGTTTCCATTCTTTTCCTAATTTCTGTAATGATAGTTGGTTGTATGTACATAACAGGGACTTCTGACTGCGGATACTGACAACAAAAGTTTGTTTTCATTCTTTTCCTAATTCCTAATTTCTGTAATGATAGTTGGTTGTATGTACATTACAGGGACTTCTGACCGCGGATACTGACAACAAAAGTTTGTTTTCATTCTTTTCCTAATTCCTAATTTCTGTAATGATGGTTGGTTGTATGTACATTACAGGGACTTCTGACCGCGGATACTGACAACAAAAGTTTGTTTTCATTCTTTTCCTAATTTCTGTAATGATAGTTGGTTGTATGTACATTACAGGGACTTCTGACCGCAGATACTTGTTTTCCTAATTTCTGTAATGATAGTTGGTTGTATGTACATAACAGGGACTTCTGACTGCGGATACTGACAACAAAAGTTTGTTTTCATTCTTTTCCTAATTCCTAATTTCTGTAATGATAGTTGGTTGTATGTACATAACAGGGACTTCTGACTGCGGATACTGACAACAAAAGTTTGTTTTCATTCTTTTCCTAATTCCTAATTTCTGTAATGATAGTTGGTTGTATGTACATTACAGGGACTTCTGACCGCGGATACTGACAACAAAAGTTTGTTTTCATTCTTTTCCTAATTCCTAATTTCTGTAATGATAGTTGGTTGTATGTACATTACAGGGACTTCTGACCGCGGATACTGACAACAAAAGTTTGTTTTCATTCTTTTCCTAATTTCTGTAATGATAGTTGGTTGTATGTACATTACAGGGACTTCTGACTGCAGATACTGACAACAAAAGTTTGTTTCCATTCTGTTCCTAATTTCTGTAATGATAGTTGGTTGTATGTACATTACAGGGACTTCTGACCGCGGATACTGACAACAAAAGTTTGTTTCCATTCTGTTCCTAATTTCTGTAATGATAGTTGGTTGTATGTACATTACAGGGACTTCTGACCGCAGATACTGACAACAAAAGTTTGTTTCCATTCTTTTCCTAATTTCTGTAATGATAGTTGGTTGTATGTACATTACAGGGACTTCTGACCGCAGATACTGACAACAAAAGTTTGTTTCCATTCTTTTCCTAATTTCTGTAATGATAGTTAGTTGTATGTACATTACAGGGACTTCTGACCGCGGATACTGACAACAAAAGTTTGTGTCCATTCTTTTCCTAATTTCTGTAATGATAGTTGGTTGTATGTACATTACAGGGACTTCTGACCGCAGATACTGACAACAAAAGTTTGTGTCCATTCTTTTCCTAATTTATGTAATGATAGTTGGTTGTATGTACATTACAGGGACTTCTGACGGCAGATACTGACAACAAAAGTTTGTTTCCATTCTTTTCCTAATTTCTGTAATGATAGTTGGTTGTATGTACATTACAGGGACTTCTGACCGCAGATACTGAAAACAAGTTTGTGTCCATTCTTTTCCTAATTTCTGTAATGATAGTTGGTTGTATGTACATTACAGGGACTTCTGACCGCGGATACTGACAACAAAAGTTTGTTTCCATTCTTTTCCTAATTTCTGTAATGATAGTTGGTTGTATGTACATTACAGTCAGTGCTCCAGCTAGGTTTTGAAAAGGGCAGGGTGCCAAGTGCCCTGAAAGGGCACTTCGAGTCGCGAAGCGACAAGACGGGGGAGGGAGTGGGAGGGGGCATCCCCCTCCCACCAGGGGGGTTTGGGGGGTCTCCCCCAAGAAAATTTTGAATTCTAGGGGCTTAAAGATGGGTTCTGGTGGGTTTTAAATAGGATTTTGGTATTCAAAAAGGGAGATTATTTCAACCCCTCTATATGTCTCGTCAGACAAGTGGCACCTAGAAGTATTCTTTTAGGTCTGTTCATTTAGGGCCACCAGGGGGGGTTAGGGGGTCTCCCCCTTGAAAATTTTGAATTCTATTAAAGGCTTAACAATGGGCTCTGGTGGGTTTTGAATAGGATTTTAGTATTTACATAGGGAGACTATTTCAACCCCTCCTTGGGTCTCATCAGACAGGTGGTACCTAGAAGTATTCTTTTAGGCCTGTTCATTTAAGGCCGAAAAACGGCCGCATTCCTAATTCAAAAGACCATTGTTTCGATTTAAGAAAAATCCTACAACAATGCTAAAAAATTCTCTCCAGACCCTTGAAATACTTTATTGGATAAACTCTCAACTGTCTTGATTTCTTGCTGTCCATGCTGTAAATTCTTTACAGAGTTTGTAAAAAATTTAGAGTCTGGAGGGCAGTATGTGATAAATTCCTTACACAGGCACGTAGGAAGCAATTACATATGGGGGGGCTAAAGCCTCAGTGTCTGAATATTGTGTGGGGGCTAAATTGGATTTTCCCAAAATTTTCAGTGTGAAATAAGGAAGATTCGGCATTTTTGACCAACTTTAGGGGGCTTAGCCCCCTCCCCCCCCCCTAGCCCCCTCTGTTCCTAAGGGCCTGTTACATTTAGTAATATTTTTTGTCTGCGGTTTCTTTCAATTTAGACCACTCAACATTTGTTGCTTCAATGTGGAAAGGGTGAAGAAAGCATGGGGAAGAGGGGAAATATATGAAATGCTCAATTTCTTCCTTGTATTCAATTTCTATTTCACTAATGCATAAATAGTTCTTCGTTTTTGAACATGGCTCTTGTGATATATACTCTTGCTTTGAATTTGGAAAATTTCTAATTTGGATCTCCTTTTTTCTGAAAAAAAATCATCTGGTAAAGGGTTAAATGGGATGTAGAAGTGTGTTTAATTGAAAGGGAGACTTTCCAATTCAGGTTTTCAGAGGTTAGGAGAATAACCAAAACAAAAATCAAATTGTCTTTTATTATTAACCAACAAATAGCCTATCATATTTTATTTCTGTGGGGAAAGGGAATAACAAATTGACTACATTCCAAGTAAAGGGTCACGCTCTATGCTAAGGGATGTAAACTATTGATTTTCTGGTACACATTTTTTGGTCATATATTCTCGAGTGGAAGACTACAATCAGTTACACAAATACTTCAGATTTGAGATATTTAATTGGTGATGGATAAATAATTGGACTAGAAATCGGTAGGTTAACTAGAATTTTAAAGCTTGATTTTATAGAAGTAATACGTCGGACATTTTGGCCAGTCAACTCTGAATTTTGCCAGTCAATGACTTGTCCGTGGCTCTCGCAAAGACTGTGAATTACAATTATGAAATAAGATCCATGAATTTAAGGTAAACTGCAAAACAAAATGGGACGAAACTGTCCGAGTGAAACGGCGATTTTCCAAAATGTAAAATATCTTATCGCAGCCTACAACTAATCTGAAATTTTCTCCGTGAAAGGTGACAATGTTAATCATCATCCATACAATCTTGTTAATGACCATTCGTACGGATTAAGTCGCTAATCAGTGTTTGTTTATAGTTGAAAAATTGTTTTACGGCACGCGCTAACTCTCATCAACAGATTATCGGAAAACTGCCCACTCGATAATGAATCACGCGTTGTGATTGGTCGGCTTGTCGATATTAGCCACGCCTTGCATTAATTCTGTTTGTAATAAGGTTGTAAACAGTTATCCCCCGAAATTACCCGCTAAACGCATCAGTGATCACAGCGAGTTTTCATTATCAATTAAGGGAGGCGACAATACACAAGATAATCGCTTATTGAGCGAGTAAGGGCAAAATTTACAATCAATTTATAGGGCAGGGCGCAGCACTTCGACGGCAGGGCAAGGCAGGGCGCCGCGCCCTTCTAAAAGGGCCTAGCTGGAGCACTGTACAGGGACTTCTGACCGCAGATACTGACAACAAAAGTTTGTTTCCATTCTTTTCCTAATTTCTGTAATGATAGTTGGTTGTATGTACATTACAGGGACTTCTGACCGCAGATACTGACAACAAAAGTTTGTTTCCATTCTTTTCCTAATTTATGTAATGATAGTTGGTTGTATGTACATTACAGGGACTTCTGACCGCGGATACTGACAACAAAAGTTTGTTTCCATTCTTTTCCTAATTTCTGTAATGATAGTTGGTTGTATGTACATTACAGGGACTTCTGACTGCAGATACTGACAACAAAAGTTTGTTTCCATTCTTTTCCTAATTTCTGTAATGATAGTTGGTTGTATGTACATTACAGGGACTTCTGACCTCAGATACTGACAACAAAAGTTTGTTTCCATTCTTTTCCTAATTTATGTAATGATAGTTGGTTGTATGTACATTACAGGGACTTCTGACCGCGGATACTGACAACAAAAGTTTGTTTCCATTCTTTTCCTAATTTATGTAATGATAGTTGGTTGTATGTACATTACAGGGACTTCTGACCGCAGATACTGACAACAAAAGTTTGTTTCCATTCTTTTCCTAATTTCTGTAATGATAGTTGGTTGTATGTACATTACAGGGACTTCTGACCGCAGATACTGACAACAAAAGTTTGTTTCCATTCTTTTCCTAATTTCTGTAATGATAGTTGGTTGTATGTACATTACAGGGACTTCTGACTGCAGATACTGACAACAAAAGTTTGTTTCCATTCTTTTCCTAATTTCTGTAATGATAGTTGTATGTACATTACAGGGACTTCTGACCGCAGATACTGACAACAAAAGCCTGGTGGTGAGTTGATACAGTTTTACCTTCACATTTAACCCATTGCCAAACGACAAAATTTTGGACTGGCCCAATTTGAAAGGTGTTGCAGACGACAATTTCAAGAGCTTAGAATTTTACATTTTTAGGTGTTTTGGTTTAGAAAACATCGTGGGAAATGAAGAAATTGCTTGTCACAAGCAATTTCTTCATTTTCCACAATGTTTTCTAAAGTATATTTCTTTAGGGGCGTCAAAAGGTGTCAATGTTTGGTAATGGGTTAAGCCTTTCCCAAACAAGACCAGGTTTTGATATCCCTAATAGAATTGGCTTGGGAAAACATTGAGGCATAAGAAAAAAATGCTGGTGACCAGAATTTTCTCCTTTTGCCTCAATACTTTCTCATACATCGTCGTATGTTGATTCCTGCGAAGTACAAACTTGTGTGCCCAGTTTAGACAATTCTCGCAGGTTTTGAGATTTGTTTACTGATCTGTAATAATGACAATTTATTTGTGAACAATATGTCAAAATTTCAAGTAAAACATTTCAGTTTGGGAAAAGTGATTACACTTTTTCCCCTCCCCTTTAAAATTTTCCAAAAATGAGATATGCGGTTTTGCATTTACAACAACGATATATTTTGTCACAAATTACGTATACCAATAGTATCATACATTTGCTGCTGCTTTCAAATTGGCTCAGCCTAAATTGTTGTTGCTTTCGAAAGGGTTAAACAGCATTTATCACATTTCAGATTGACTTGACATTTCACAGCATGTTTTAATTGTCATAACTGCAAATATTATCGAATTGGGAGTTCTTACAATTGTATATGAATAGGATTATTCAAGAAAAAGAGCCGATTCCACTGTCAACTGTAAGCGAATAAGAAAAAAATATATGCTGAACCCCTAATAAAATAACAGTCTTTTAGAGTGGTCCAATGTGAAAGCTGCTTCAGACGACAAAATGCATGTTAATAAAGATAAGATTTGTGTACAGTATAGCCAAAAAAACATTGAGACAAAAGAAGAAAATGCTGATCATCAGCATTTTCTTCTTTTGTCTCAATGTTTTCCAAAGCCATTTCTTTTAAGGACATCAAAACCAGGTCTTGTTTGTGAATGGCTTAAATTGTTATCTATCTACAACGTCGTGTATCTTATTAAGAATAGATAAAGTACAAATAAAGATTGAATGGGGGGGGGGGGGCTATTTAGGGAAATCCATCAATTATTTCCTTCTGATTTTAGGGAGCAGTGGCTGTAGTGAACTCAAAGTTGTCACTGTTAGAGCCAGCTAATCTGGAACAAGTTGATGTGAGGTTACACAGTGTGATACAAAAACTGGATAAAATAGCAGAGAAAAAGAACACACAGGAGGATGGGGAGAAACAGAATAAGGTAGGTTTTGAATATATGCATCAAACGGAGCACATTTTTAGCTCGACTTTTCGAAGAAAATGAGAGCTTATACTGTCACCCGGGGGTCGGCGTTGGCGTTGGTGTTGCAACAAAGGTTAAAGTTTTTTCAAACATCAATAACTTCCATACTATCAAAGGGATTCAACCCAAACTTGGAATACTTATTCACCATCACACCCTCTACCTTACTATCAGGGCCCATGACCCTGGGACCACTCTATTTGGAGTTATGCCCCCTTTATACTAAGCAACTTAGAAAGTCGAGCGCGCTGTCTTCGGACAGCTCTTGTTATTTCAAATTCAAGCCCTATGTTGTGGGTCTTGGCAAGACAATTCTAATGAGTACCCAAAACAAATGGTTTGATCATCAATAAACCAAATTTTGCTTTTTAAAAAGCCTTTCCCCCCTGGCTCTGTATTCTAGATTGGTGAAACAATAAAATTGATTTCTGTTTCCTAGAAGACAAATTTTACTTCTTGTCCAAAGTTGAAGATGACAGGTAAACCCTTTTCTAAACCAATTAGATTCGTTCTCCTTTAAAGATAGATGACAAAATAAATCTGTCAGAATGAAATTTCCTTTTGATAAATCAGAAAGTATGGAGAAAAGGGGACTAAATGCAGGTAATCAGCATATCGTCGTTGTAAATGCAAAAGCTCGTATCTCGGTTTTGGAAATTTTTAAAGGGGAGGGAAAAAAGTGTAATAACTTTTCCCAAACTGAAATGTCTTACTTGAAAATTGGACATATTGTTCAAAAATAGTGTGTCAATAATACTGATCAATAAATATATCTCAAAACCTGCGAGAATCGTCTACACTGGGCACACAAGTTTGTACTTTGCAAATTGCACCAATCGACATACGAGGTTTTGTATTTACAGCGACGATATACTTCTTTTCATTTAATCTTATGTTATGTGCCTATTGTTAACAAAGTCTTTTTATTCTACCTCTAGATAACAGAGTTATACAGTATGGTAAAGAAGTGGGAGACAGTAGCTGATGTGTTACCACAGGTCGTTGATAGATTGTCAGCTTTAAAAGACCTACATGAACAAGGTATGGGCATTTACGATAATTCCAAGCATTTAAAAGAAGACTTTTACTCTACTTTCATAGCTGATGAATTAGTGTCTGTTGTGAACAAGTCATAGTTTTAAATTTTAGTTGAAGCTGATCGGATTAGAAGCATACAAACTAGCTTCTGGCTTGTTTAAAGTTGGTGGTTGTCTATTCTGAAAGAATAATAAGATGCATATTCTATTTATAAGTAAGGGATTATTGTCTCCTGGTGTTTCATAGAGACATTAAGGTTTTAGATAACATTAAAATTGATACTTGTGATTCTTAAACATATTTTATTATACCCCCACCTACGAAGTAGAGGGGGGTATATTGGTTTCACCATGTCTGTCTGTCTGTCCGTCCGTCCATCCGTCCGTCCGTCCGTAGACTTTTTCGTTTCCGTGCTCTAACTCAAGAACCGGTTGACCTAGGATCATGAAACTTTACACAGTTGTTGCCCATGACCCAAGGAGGTGCCCTATTGTTTTTGGGTCACCAAGGTCAAAGGTCAAGGTCACAATCGGACTTTGTTTAAAATCCGTTTCTGTGCTCTAACTCAAGAACCGGGTGACCTAGGATCATGAAACTTTACACAGTAGTTGCCCATGACCCAAGGAGGTGCCCTATTGTTTTGGGGTCATCAAGGTCAAAGGTCAAGGTCACAATTGGACTTTGTTTAAAATCCGTTTCTGTGCTCTAACTCAAGAACCGGGTGACCTAGGATCATGAAACTTTACACAGTTGTTGCCCATGACCCAAGGAGGTGCCCTATTGTTTTTGGGTCACCAAGGTCAAAGGTCAAGGTCACATTCGGACTTTGTTTAAAATCTGTTTCCGTGCTCTAACTCGAGAACCGGTTGACGTAGGATCATGAAACTTTACACAGTTGTTGCCCATGACCCAAGGGGGTGCCCTATTGTTTTTGGGTCACCAAGGTCAAAGGTCAAGGTCACATTCGGACTTTGTTTAAAATCCATTTCCGTGCTCTAACTCGAGAACCGGTTGACCTAGGATCATGAAACTTTATACAGTTGTTGCCCATGATCCAAGGGGGTGCCCTATTGTTTTTGGGTCACCAAGGTCAAAGGTCAAGGTCACAGTTGGACTTTGTTTAAAATCCGTTTCCGTGCTCTATCTCGAGAACCGGTTGACCTAGGATCATGAAACTTTACACAGTTGTTGCCCATGACCCAAGGAGGTGCCCTATTGTTTTTGGGTCACCAAGGTCAAAGGTCAAGGTCACATTCGGACTTTGTTTAAAATTCTTTTCCGTGCTCTAACTCGAGAACCTGTTGACCTAGGATCATGAAATTTTACACAGTTGTTGCCCATGATCCAAGGGGGTGCCCTATTATTTTTGGGTCACCAAGGTCAAAGGTCACAGTTGGACTTTGTTTAAAATTCTTTTTCTTGCTCCAACTACAGAACCTTTTGACCTATAGCACTTTTCCAGTGACAAGGTGCTAGTGGGGGGTATTTGTCCGCTTTGCGACAGTTCTAGTTGCCATCAAGCATACATACATATGTAAATTTTTACAAGTGAGAAATCAGCAGTTGGCAAAAGGGTCTGGCCACAAGTTCTAACAACTTGGATACGGCCATTCCCTTGAATGTAATTTATGTGATGGTTTGTCTTCTTTCAGCATTACAGTTTTCACAAGCGTTGTCCTATCTTGATACTACACAACAAGAGATTTCTTCTAGTCTAAAGTCACATGGAGATTTACTAAAAACTGTAAGTATTGCATACAAACATTAAAAGGTGTTTAAAAAGAAACGAAAACCCATTGCATTTATTTCAAGGCCGTGTCCCGATAGCTTAGCCAATACCATTAAAGTCTATTAAACTAGCTGGTGCTGTTTCAAATCCCAGCTTGGCCATTATGTGTGATACTATGTCTGTAAAGCCTAAGTATGTCTTTTACCAATAAATTGTCTACTTTGGATTAATTCATTTTTGGCTTAGATGGTCGGATATTGTATATCTACTGGTGTGAGAAATGACAGTAATACATAGTGTGTTTCACTAAACATTACAACTCAACTGACATTGTGGAAAAGCTAACCATGATACTCTTTTCTGTCTTTTATTCACAGAATTCTGTTATGGAGATAATTCTATTGAGTCACTTTCACATAAACACATCATCATCATCATCATCATCATCTTGTGGCCTAATAAGATATGAGATTGAGCTAACTTCACTCTTCCAGTACTGTTTATCAGTAATTGCTACTAAGCTATAACTGATGAGTAGTACCAGAAGAGTGCAGCTAGCTCAATCTTATATTAGGGCACAAGACAATGATTCAACACCTTCATATGTATGCCTTTACATACGCTTGTTTTGATAAAGACCCATACTGTTCTCTTTTAGCTTCTTCAGTACTTGTGGTATATTCAATTAATGATGCTTTTCAACAAAAACCTCGTGATTGCAGCTTCACCCATTACCACACAGTGACTCCTTTTGACTCCCCACAATATTATGGCTTGGGAAAACATCGTGGAAAATGAAGAAATTGCTTGTGACAAGCAATTTCTTCATTTCCCACAATGTTTTCTATGTAAAAAGACCATAAAACATGAAATTTCATTCACTTGAAATTGTCGTCGGCAGGATCTTTTAATTTGGACCACCCCAAAATTTTGTCGTTTGGTAATAGGTTAAAACAAGCTGCAGATACGAGGTTAATGTTGAAAAGCAACATTCTGTTACATTGATTACAGGTTGAGACGACCCTAACAGATAATCTAGGTACAGTGAAGAAAAATTGTGAAAGTTTGGATGGCAGAATAAAGGCTTTGAACAAATAGATCGGAACATAACTGTTTAGATATTTATTATAGACAATATTTTCATCTTGGCTCCCTACCACATTATATCCCTGATAATTTTCAATACAAGATAGTTTAAGGTCCAAATATAAGGGATTTGCAATATATTTCACTGAGACAGACTAGTTGAGGTTGTTTTAAGAGTGTCGTACCTATTAGAAATGGCTTGTAGTCAGGGCACGAATTTAGAAAAGTTATCACCTAAAGGCATTTTGTGAAGAAAAGGGTTTGAGATTGGTTCCAAGGGTATTTTGGTATGCTGAATCCGAAAAACAATGTTGCCAAGCTGAAAAATGGCTTCTTCATCATCTAATTTGCATATTTTCAAAATGGCCGCCAAAACCTCAATTATGCAATAATTATGTTGTTATGTATCATTTTTTCGTCATGTTTTGTTCTAAATATTGCAAATTTCATGTTAACAGACTAAAACTAAATGGTTTACCATGTGAATGAGGAACAAAAATGGCTCTTTCACCATATAATTTGCATGTTTTCAAAATGGCCACCAAAAACATAAAATCCGCTATATAGTATCAAAGTTTTGGGCATAATCTTAATCAAATTGTTGAGATATTTTGCTATTAATTGTTTGAAACTAATGAGTAACTAATTTCAAAGGTAAATAGAATCACGTTGACACTATTTTAAATAATATTTTACCGTATTACTGGCAATAAACCCTTTTTAAACATAAAGAATATCACTTTAAAGTTTCAAGTTTTTGGCATAATCTTAACCAAATTGTTGAGATGTTTTGCAATGTTTTGCCATAAATTGTTTAAAACTAATGAGAAAAAAATTCAAAAGTAAATAGAACCACGTCGTTGACACTATTTTTAGCTCACCTGAGCAACATGCTCAAGGTGAGCTTTTGTGATCACCCTGTGTCCGGCGTGCGTCGTGCGTTGTGCGTTGTGTGTCGGAAGTCGTCAACAATTTCTTTAAACATCTTCTCCTCCTTAACCACTGGGCCAATTCTTACCAAACTTGGCAGGCATGTTCCCTGGGTGACCCTTTTCAAAACTTGTTTTCAAATTTTTGATTCGTCAAAAAATGTGGGCGTGGCAGGGCGGGGCTTATCAGACTTAGAGAAATTGATAAGTAATTCTTCAAAAATCTTCTTCTCCCTAACCATTGAGTCAATTTTTACCAAAGTTGGCAGAAATGTTCCTTGGGTGACCCTTTTCAAAAGTTGTTTTCAAATTTTTGATTCGTCAAAAATTGTGGGCGTGGCAGGGCGGGGCTTATCAGACTTAAAGAAATTGTTAAATAATTCTTCAAAAATCTTCTTCTCCCTATCCATTGAGTCAATTTTTACCAAAGTTTACAGAAATGTTCCTTGGGTGACCCTTTTCAAAAGTTGTTTTCAAATTTTTGATTCGTCAAAAAATGTGGGCGTGGCAGGGCGGGGCTTATCAGACTTAGAGAAATTGATAAATAATTCTTCAAAAATCTTCTTCTCCCTAACCATTCAGTCAATTTTTACCAAAGTTGGCAGAAATGTTCCTTGGGTGACCCTTTTCAAAAGTTGTTTTCAAATTTTTGATTCGTCAAAAATTGTGGGCGTGGCAGGGCGGGGCTTATCAGACTTAGAGAAATTGTTAAATAATTCTTCAAAAATCAAATATTGATCCAATTTGTACCAAACTTGGCAGAAATGTTTCTTGGATAACCCTTTTCAAACATTGATTTCAAATTTTTGATTCGTCAAAAAATGTGGGCGTGGCAGGGCGGGGTTTATCAGATTTAGAGAAATTAGTAAATAATTCTTTAAAAATCAAATATTGATCCAATTTGTACCAAACTTGACAGAAATGTTCCTCGGATGACCCGTTTCAAAATTTGTTTTCAAATTTTTGATTCGTCAAGAAATGTGGGTGTGGCAGGGCGGGGTTTATCAGACTTAAAAAAATAATGAAAAAATTCTTTAAAAATCAACCATTGGTCAAATTTAAACCAAGCCTGGCAGATCTGTTTCTTGGGTGACTGTTTTCAATGTGTGTTCATGAATTTTTTGATTCGTCAAAAAATGTAGCCATGGCAGGGCGGGGCTTATCAGACTTGGAGAAGTTATTAAACAAATCCTTGAAAATTTTCTTCTTAACTGTTGGACAAATTACATGTATATCAAATTATCCAGGAATGTTCCTTGGGTACCCCTTTTTTAATTTTTTTTTTTACAAATTTGTGATTCGTTGAAAATGTGGGCATGGCAGGATGTTTATTCGACTAGGAGAAATGACAAGAAAATTCTTTAAAAATCAACTGTTGGGCCAATTTGAACCAGGCATGTTGCTTGAGTGACTCTTTTGAACAATAATATTGTTTGTGAATTTTTGATTTTTAAAAAATTTGAGTGTGGCAGGGTAGGGTTTATCAGACTTCAAAAATAAAAAAAATATAAAGAAATTCTTCAAAAATCAACCATGGGGCCAATTTGAACCAAGAGAACAAAATGCTTATTGAGTTTTCAAACACTTGGTTATAAATTTTTGATAGGATAATAAATGTTGATGAGGCAAGGAGGGGCTTTCCCAAACAAGACCGGGTTTTGACGTCCCTAAGAGAAAAGGCTTGGGAAAACATTGAGGCAAAAGAAGAAAGTGCTGATAATCAGCACTTTTTATACCCCCCACAACAAAGTTATGGGGGGGTATACTGGATTCAGGTTGTCCGTCCGTCTGTCCGTCTGTCCGTCCGTCCGTCCGTCCGTCCGTCCGTGGACATAATTTTGTGTCCTCTTCTCCTCCCACAGTTTTTGACCGATTTTGCTGAAATTTTAGCAGGTTGTTCCCTATAACATGAAGTTGTGCACCTGCAATTTTCATCTTGATCCAGGCAGTAGTTTCAGAGTTATGCCACTTTGAACTTTAGCACTTTTTCAGTGACAACGCGCTAGTGGGGGGTATTTGTCCGCTTTGCGACAGTTCTAGTTCCTTTTGCCTCAATATTTTCTGTGCTATATTGTACAGAATATTCCATTTTAGTTACTTTAATGTTGTCGTCTGCAGCAGCTTTGAATTTGGACTACCTTAAAATTTTGTTGTTTGGGAATGGGTAAGCGTATTAATGTTTGTAATGTATCAGTCTTATGTTTCAAAATTGTAAATTGTTAATTATAAAAGTTTAATCTTGATTATAAAAATCAAACTGGAACAGCACATGATATTCAATTTTTAAGATGTATGCAAATGCTACTACATGCAATTTGATTGAATACTAATGTGACTTCATTGTATTCATTGGAAATTATGAAACTTAATTTACAATAATTTGATACGACATACATATTTGTTTACAACAAAATTTATATTGTACACAATCAAATACAGGAAGGACTCAGGTGAGCGATATCAGTGCCTTTCAGGCACTCTTGTTAATAATCTTTTACCGTATTACTGACAATAAAACATTTTTAAACATACAGAATATCACTTTCACATTGAATTTATTTATCATTTTTTGTTATTATCATTTTTTGTTTTTGAAAAAAGAGCGGTTTAAGGTTTACGATCTGAGAATGAAAACACCACTTTCTAGCCATACGAAATGCATCAAATTACATACACTTGTAAATACACTTCACATTAGTTGATTCACCGTTCTGGATTTCAAGATTATGCTTCAAGAAGAAAATAATTTACAAATATTATTTTACTCTTTATTCATATGCAAGGGAGGTTATTTTGAACATTTTGTCAAATATTTCCATAAGTAAGCATTAATTCAAAATTCTAAATCTTACAAAATGCTTATGTTTGTATTTGGAATGGAAATGTAACACAGTTTAGGAATTACTGGCAATTTTCAAATTTCGCCTCTGGCTCTGCATTTCATTCTCAGTTCGTAAACCTTAAACACATAACTTGTATCAACAATACCAATTTAGACGTTTACATATACATTTTGATTTGATTTAAAAAAAAAAAAAATGGACATTTTATGAAGTGAAACATGCGTAACACTTCATAAAATAATTTGGTTCATTCTCAAAATAATGCCAAGCTAAAATATTTCAACATGTCTTTTGGTACTTATGGCTAGATCGAAATGAGCTCCGGAAAAATATCATCTGAATTAATTTATACCAGAAGAGATTTGATAACAGAAAATGTCATAAGAGCTAAGCACCGTATTTATTCCAATAAAAACCGATAACACACCCTATATACGGTTTTAAAATTGAGTTACATGCCAAAGAATGTGAATTTGTCTAATTTCCAAATATAAAATTGCTATCTCCGTATAATCATACGTTAAATGCAAGCGCATTACGATCCTGTACATAATTTATGTTCTCGTTGGTGATTAGACATTTCCCTGTCTACATGAAGGGGTCATGCTAGATATTTCTGGCATCAGAACAACATGGGGACAATTAGAGTGTACTAAGTGGTATGCACATCATATTTTCTGGGCAGAAAAAGGATTCTGTCGTTGGTACCAAGATTTTTATCAATGATTAGTTTGCTATAATTTAATAAAAAAAACTAACAATGTGGTAGGTAAAGTTGGATACAAACTTCATATAGAAGGACTAAATGAATTTGATGCGATTTTTCATGATACAGTAAGTATCTACCCATACAGGTTGACCAATCCATATGATATTTCTTACCTGCTTTCATGTTTGACATACTAGCATGGCCCCTCTTAGAACATCGAACAGTTGTCTACAAACATTGCATGAAAAAATGACGACTACACTGATCTCAAGAAGTATTAAAATGAAACATTTGAATAGAAGATAAATCAGCTGTCTTTATCAGAAATAATGTAGGCGTTGTGAACAAACACAACGTTTTTGATACATATAGATAGGTCGGTTACTGTATTTTTCTAGAATGCAAATAGCGCATCTAAAAACCGACTACATTTAAATGACATTTTGCACATTTTGGGTCAGCAACGAAGTGCAGCATTATCAAAGACATGAAACAAAATATTTGTATTCGGTACAATAGCATAATTTATCATATGAAAAATGCGTAACACTCATTTCCAAAAAAGGGGTTATTACTCTGATTCTTTCCATGTTACCTGTCTGATTTTTCAGCTATTCAATTTTTAATAAATATACATACAAAGACAATGATCTATTTTAACAGATGGATCTGGATATTGAGACTTGGTGTCCCCCCCCCCCCTTTTTTTAGATTTTTCATACATGAGAACCGATGGAATTGATGTAAACATCTGCAGAGCAAGGGTTAATACTTGAACATAAGCTTCAGATTGTATTCTTCAAACATAATTATATGACAAAGCGAATTTAAAATATCAGAATTTAATTCCTTCATGTCAATAATAACGAAGCTATTAATGTAACCACTTCTCTTATCATAATCATTTCCTTCTTACTTGCCTCTCAGGTACGGTTGCCTTGTGTGAAGAAATGTTGAGCATTGAAGACGCCAATGCCTCTGTCTAGGCTATTCTTATTAATGTCCTGGTGTGGCGTCCATATTTGAACCTTCATTTTAAACTTGTGTGAACTTTGAACGCATGGGAGTATACACCAAGAAATCCATATTTTATATTTATGACAATTTATGACAAATGATATGGCCCTTGTCATGAGCACAGCTAAAAGGGATTTTTATACAAATGTAAGTGCACAACTAATGATAGGGGCTCTAGATGAAACTGTCAATACTTTACGCTTTATCATTAAAAAGATGAAATACATGTAGTTCTAACAGTTTCGGATAAAGCTGCAATAGTTCAATAAATAACAACAGAGACTATTTATCCAGGGCTTGTGGGTTCAAGCCCATGGGTGTCTGAACCCATGGATGTCAAAATGCTTTTTTAGGTATCACAAAAAGTCTGTAACCAAAGGATGAATCGCCTACATATAATCTACATGTGCGTGTGATAAGCAGCTGTTGACTTTGTTGTACTTGTTCGAAACATGTCAGAAACATGATGAATATATGCATCAGTCACTGTGATGTTACTGACAATTTAACCCCATTCGATCATTCAAGTTTATGTAACGTGTATTTGTTGACTAGAAAATCTGTATTATATAGTATATTAGTCACTATGTCAGTTTCTAGTACCGGGGTATTATCTATACCGTTGGTAGATCAATAAGTTGCCTCTTTGAAATAGTGTCAAAATGGGCAAATAGTTTTTCTTCAGAAAAATTTAAGTTCAACATACTAAAGTGAATTAGGTTTGCCACACTCAACCAATTTTGCAATCTTAACAAAATTTGGAAATCTAAGATAATTGTACTTTTTAACCTCTTCGCTGCCCCGTGACGGCCTGAGCCGTTATGCGAAAATGTCGCTATACTGCCCCGTGACGGCCTTGGTTGTCATGAGGGGAGAACGATGTTTTTTTTTCAAAGTTTAATAACAAAAAATGTAATTTCCAAAATGAATAAAAATATATTCACTGAATAGCATTTTCAATTATCTTTCAGAAAATATAAGGTTTTATATAGTTTTATTGAATGGTTTTTTAGTTATAAGTTGATTTCTTACACTACCGTCAATTTCTTGGAAAATAGCTTGGCATATAGGAACCAAATTTCCAATATTTGTCTGGCAGCGAAGGGGTTAATATTGCCCAGTGCCTAAGTTGGTTACCTGTTTAATATGTGTTCAATTTCAAATAATCATACACAATTTAATTTCCAAGGATATGAAAATGTAAATTAAAACGATCTTCAACAATTTGGAATCATGAGTGTATAT
Source organism: Fragum sueziense (assembly GCA_963680895.1). Taxonomy (NCBI): domain Eukaryota; kingdom Metazoa; phylum Mollusca; class Bivalvia; order Cardiida; family Cardiidae; genus Fragum; species Fragum sueziense. The sequence goes on along the minus strand of CAVMGG010001022.1, from coordinate 37,017 downwards.
GAAAGTGCAAAAAAATGGAATTTGCCAAAAAATGAATGAATACGGTAAACTTTTTTCCAAAAGTTTTGGGCATTGCTTTACATTTCTAAGAATTTATTGTGGATATTTTGGCTACAAGTTTAACCAAATCATGATTTCAATATAGTGACTAGGATGTATCATTATTTTGGCAAAATTATGCGAACAATTATTTACATGGTTTTTTAATTGGCGTGTTTGAGGTAGATCTACGTTAAAGGCATTAATATATGGTCAAAGGGCAGTTGTGCTGAAATGTGTGTTCTTTGTCATATCTGCATTCGAAATTTTGCCTTTAATGCATATATAACATTTTCAAAATAGTACTTTGAACAATAATTTTACTGCATTTCGCACAGGAAAATAAAATGTAGATTTATGTTATTGTTTCAATAGGGTTTATTGCCATGTATACGGTAATTTTCAAAAACGAATATAATTTTTTTCTCAATTACCTATTTAATCATTTACTTTTAGTCTGTTAACAAGAAATTTGCGATATTCAGAAAAAAAGATGTCGAAAAAATGATAAAAACAGATTTATTATTGCATATTTGATGTTTTGGCGGCCATTTTGAAAACATGCAAATTAGATGATGAAGGAGCCATTTTTCAGCTTGGCAACATTGTTTTTCGGACTCAGCATACCCAAATACCTCTAGAATCGATCTCAAACCCTTTTCTTCACAAAATGCCTATACCTTAAAAACTAAGCGACTTTTTCAGAATTTTGTCCTGACTATTGGGAAAACATTGATTCAAAAGAAGAAAATGCTGATGATCAGCATTTTCTCCTTTTGTCTCAATATTTTTCATGCTATATTGCACACAAATCTAGAAGTAACAAGGAAATTGAAGGTTCAAGTACCGGTATAGAGGATTTGATCAAATAGACACTTTTACATTTGTTTATGTAATTATTTAACATTTAGAAATATTTTCATCATGACTCCCTATCAAAGTGTTTTTCTGTTTGGTCCTTACCCAGATAAGAAAATTGTAGGTCCAAATATAAAAGGAATTGCAATAAATGACAGAGCAAATGAGATTACTTCTCGGTATTTTCTTCCCTTCTCTGAGTGATTTCTTAATCTCTGTAGGGTCATCAAAACCGGGCATTGTTTTCAAATAGTCAATTATTTCCCAGGCATTTGTTGTTGTTGACATTATCATAAACCTATTGAAATTCAATTACCAGACAGCAAAGTTTTGGACTATTCCAATGAATTGGAAATGTGCTGCAGATGACAGCATTTTCTTATTTTATTTTAACATTTTCGGAAGATTTCTTCAACAGACATTAACCCTTTCCCAAACGACAAAATTTTAGGGTGATCCACTTCAAAAACGGTGAAAAATGACAAAATGGAAGGTACCGTAATTATTCTAATAAACGCCCGGGCGTTTATTATAAACATGGTCGATAGGAAAGTAGGGGGTGGGCGTTTATTAGAGGTTTTCTTATTTCGTCTGTCAAAATTTTCTAATCAAGTGTCATTTGATGGACTCGAAGTTCAGCTAGTCAAATTTGGCAAACTTTTGTTATAAGGACTGCAAAATACGATTTTTCAAGGAAATTCCTTCATTGCCAACATATTTAGGGCTGGGCATCCTCTTTTTTATTGTTTTTAGAAATGTTCGTTGGTTATGACTAACATTATTTTTATCTGAAATCAGGGGATGGGCGTTTATTAGAATCACCCGTTTTTGCTAAAATTGTGCTTGAAACATGCAGATTTTCAGCCGAGATTTGGGGGTTGGGCGTTTATTAGAATATGGGCGTTTATTAGAATAATTACGGTATTTAAGATAGAATTTGTGTAAAATATGGCATAGAAAATATTGAGACAAAAAAAGAAAATGCTGGTTATCAGCAGTTTCTTCTTTTGTTTCAATGTTTTCCCAAGCCTTTTCTATTAGGGACGTCGAAACCATGTCTTGTTTGAAAATGGTTAAATAGTACATTCTGAAAAGTGCTAGATGGAAATCATTTTCCAAATATTTGCTGATTCAGGCGTTCTTAGTTGATGACAGTCTTGGAAAACACTGAATTTTCATTTGGCAATATGTTTTCTTCCATCTTTATTTGATTCAGACTGGTCATTAATTTTGCCATACAGGATAGCAGGGTTCTCCCCAGAAAAATTTCAAGCCGTAGTGGCAAATTATAAGTATTGGTAAACCTTGAAATGCATTGTGTTCATGCATATAATTCTCAATAAAACCATAACGAGAAAAGAAGAAATTGCTCTATTTGAGCAATTTCTTCTTTTCCCATTATGTTTTTATACAGAATTATTACAATTTATAATGTAAGAATACAGGAAGTATCACTTTTTTGACATGAAATGCTTAGAAATCCCCCTATTTGGTGACAAATTTGAAGAAATTAAGCTGTAGGGGTTTTTTGAAGCTGTAGGGGCATTACACTGATTTACATGAAGCTGTAGTGGGGCCGATACAGGTTATTGGGCTGGGGAGAACACTGATGTAGGGGCATTACACTGATTTACATGAAGCTGTAGTGGGGCCGATACAGGTTATTGGGCTGGGGAGAACACTGCATAGGATACCCCTATGTTATGAGAAACACTGGGCAATACTTGTATACATTGTAACAAGATAGCCATGAACTTATTTATTAGAATTTGTGTTCAATATTAACCCATTACCACACAGTGACTCTTTTTGACTCCCTACAAGTTAATGGCTTAGGAAATCATTGTGGAAAATGAAGAAATTGCTTTTGACAAGCAATTTCTTCATTTCCCACAATGCTTTCTACCCTAAATGACTTTCATTCACATGAAATTGTTGTCTGCAAAATCTTTGAATTTGGAGCAGTTGTTTGGTAATGGGTTAATGAGCCGAGATCTGGAAAAGGTTCCTTATAGCATCTGAGATAGCCATGTTTCACTATTAGTCTTACTGAGATCCATGCTGTTGCCTTACAGTTACTACTGGTCACAAATAAGATTGGAGACCAACATAGTTCATCATCAGACTGTGTGTACACGCAGGCTGATCTTGAACCATGTTGGGCTCAAAAGCCTTAAAGGACCCTTTTCCAGATCTTGGCTCAAATGAGTTGGGATCTGTAAAAAAGGCTCTTGTGGCAGCTGTGACAAATATGAAATCAAAGCGTGTGCATATGCATACATTTGTAGTCTGATCAAGATCCATGTTTTCTCGTATAGTTTCTTCATTACTTATTGCAACTATAAGAAAGAGATCAGCATGCTTCCTTAACCCTTTGCTTAAGACTATTCCAATTCGAAAGCCGATCAAGACTAGAATTTTTTTGTTTAAAACGATAGAATTTGTGTACAGTATAGCCGAGAAAATTTTAAGGCAAAAGGAGAAAATCCTGGTTATTAGCAATTTCTTCTTTTGCATCAATGTTTTCCTAATCCTTTTCTTTCAGGGACGTCAAAAGCAGGTCTTGGTTTGGAATGGGTATAGACTTTATTTAGATGTAGGTCACTGTGTATCCGTATCTTATGCCATAAGCGCCCCTTTTCCGGACCCCCAGCTCTATATTACATGTACATTATTTGTCTCTTTATCTTTATTGTAAGTATGTTTATGCTTTATTGGTCATGGTAACTTTGGCTGAATGAAATATTAAGTATTTGAATCTGCCTTTGATTTGTTGTCTTTATTGTCCTGTTTCTCATTGCTGGTGGAGATCAGGGGCCCGTATTACTAACGGTAGTACGTTTTATTTTTGCATAATTACTTGTAACAACAGCCCTGATTGGCTCTTTGGGATTTCTCGTGCAATCAGATGTCTTGTTACACAGTTTACACAAAAACTTGATCGTAAGATGTTTAGTAATACGGGGCCCTGGCCCTGGTTTCTCGAAAAAACTTAAGTACGTACTTATGAGTATATGTTCAAGTTCGAAGGAATACTCTCCAACGTTGAAGGGTATTCGATCGACGTTCACATGGATTCCTTGCGATTTGAGTACGGTGCTCAGATTTGAGTCTGAGAATGTACTCAAGTTTTTCGAGAAACCGGGGCCTGGTGCCCGTAATTCCAACAATCATACGAGTATTTTTTTGCGCCATTACTTGTAAGAGGGACGTTCAATTATTTTTGGAACAGGGGTTCTATAAGCCATAGTTATGTCGCAATTCAATTTTAAGTTTCTTCAATCCTTTGAAGTAATCCTCTTTGACACCCACACACTTCTGAAGTTTTGAGATCCATTACTTATATGCCTATAAATGGGCCTCTTTTGGAACACCCCGCAGACACTGGCAAATTGCACTGCATATAGAACATGAAGGCCTATACCGACGACCAGAGCCTTTTTTTCGTCATCATGGGCATGATGGGGAACACAAAAAAGCCACACGAGCCTAAGCCCGGCTCTTAGGGTGGACGAAGACGCTTTGCAGCATGTGTCTCTTTCATAAAGTCTTGGAAAATGTGGCACCTGTGGACAGCTCCGTTGTCATGGATTTAGTACATACCTCTTTAGCCGGTCCTAGACCTGCTCTTTTCGTGATATTTCTTTACTTTCGCCGACATACATTTCTTGTATGTATGACCGACGATAGTGGTACTATTTGAAACAGTAATTTGAACAATACACCCGTTACATTTGAATATTACCGCTTACAAAACTTTTGCCGCGCTTTTAATTTTTTTGGCTATTACGGACCTTGCCTGATCTTTTCGCAACAATTGCTTGCTAATTACACGCCATTTGTGCTCATAATAGTAGATTATTGTTCAATCATATGTATAAAACTCAGAAAGCCTGCATTTATTTTCTTTATTTCGAAACATATTTTGCACGGTTGGCTATCTGTCCTTTAGGCAGCAGGTGGGGGACCCAATGGGCATAAACCCTTCTATGTTTCAATCCTATCGTCAAAATTGTACAACATGTCCCCGATAAAAAACCAACTTTATCTGCTATCTCTTGCACATTGAACCATGCGTCTTGATCGGTCATGTCGGAATCTACATCAACATTTGCTTTGGTACTAGCTATACCCGGGTTGCATGAGAGGGGGGCATCATTCAAGCCAGTTTTGCCAATTTTAATTTTTATTATTTTCCTAAAAACTGGCGTATATTCAACTTTCGAATGTCCACGAATCTTATATAGTTCAATAGATACATGTGATGCAGATACTTCAAAGCCTATGCGACCTTTAATGTAGACCCGTACATCCTACTTCAATTCGTATTCCATTGGCGCACAGCGAAATAGCCAGTGTATATGACTGAACCAATTTAAAAGTTCAATAACTTTTGAAAGAGTCAACGAATTTGTCTCAAACTTTGACCAAGTATAGACAGTAAATTTCCCGTCAAATAGCCACAATCAACACTAGTTCTATAGAAACTTGAGGTATGGTGAACCATTGACACCACTTTTAATTGAACGCCCCTCGTAACAACAAACCTGATTGTTCCAATCTGATTTCTCATGCAATCAGATATCTTCTTACACAGTTTACACTAAAGCGTGATCGTAAGATCGTTGATAATACGGGCCCCTGGTGCTGTTAGTTCAGAAAGTCTTGGAAGGAATAGAAGAAAATGCTGAGGAGCATTTTCTCTCAGAGAAAATTATGTTGAACAGTATATTTTGCCGTCTGAAACACCTTTATCGTTGGACTAGTGAAAAGAGTTGTTTTTTATGAAATATTAAATGGTCTCTACACATGACGCGACAATACTGGTTTGTGACCTGATCTGAGGTCAAAGTCATTCAGTGACAGAGTTCGAGTGGGTGGGGTAAAACTATAATGTTACATAGAGTAAATTAATCTTTGACAGTTACTGAATGACAAAGCATTAAACTATGGCAAACACTACTGAAAATTATACGCTTTTACATTAGTTTTGCACTAAGTGCTCGAATTACTCTAAAGTGCCACACTTAGCACAATCAACTTAGTCAACTCTCACTCGACACTTGAAATTTGTTCTATTAATTAGCTGATTTACACTATCGAACGGGAAAACGTGGGCTCTTTCCACACGTAGTACTACTAGTATCATGTAGTACAACTGGACTGTTTCTAAGTGCTTGATTTCCTCCGTGTTGGACCTTAAGTATAATTGGCCAATCAAATTTAATGTTTTTGAAATACACTGTATTAAAATGTTAGACCACAGATTACGCTACACACCCTGGACTTGGTATTTACACAATTTAGCAAGTCGAATACTAGTATTTAGTATACTTGTAAATTTAAGCAGATTGATTTTATTTGTTAACGGTGTCGCATTTTTATGCCAATGAAAATGGCATTTACGGCCAGCAATTGAATAGTGGGTTTTCGTCGAGGCCAAGAAGTAAGGCTGCATAGGCAAGATCGCGGGACAAAATAACGGAGAGAAGACGTTCATACGGTTAATTCATGTTAACATTCGCAGAAGCCCAAGAAGTACGTTAACGCCCGAGTGCGAAGCACGATGGTGCTTAGTATTTTGTGGGGCCTCTGCGAATATAAACGGCCGAAAAAATACACGAATTGAAGCTAGTGCCTATATCAGAATCCGGCGATTACTCCCCGCAAACATCCTAATATACTGTGCAAAAAAGTTTAGCGCGTTTTTTAACAACTTATTTTTTCAGTATTTGATTATTACATAAAACTTTTTCTATGCTGTAAAATGTCCCGATTGACAACCAACACGCATACAGTGCGTGTATGGAATGAACAGTCAGGATATTTGACAAAGTCCAGATAAGCAAGTCACGTGTGCAGTGTCAACGATGTTGTCTAGCTTGTCCAAAAATACACGATTACACAATTAGCAGAATCAATTTAACTGTTACAAATTCTTTGCAATTGATAATTGGAAGGCGAAAAATAATGACGCTAGATCAACGTCAGAGAGCTCTTAGGATGCTCCAATGAGACGTGCCCGTTAGAGATGTCTCTTTGCTTTTCAATAGGCATAAATCGACAATCAGACGCCTACGGTACAGAATTGAGGAAGATTTGGTCGCGAGTGATCGACATGAATCTTACAGATCGCGTAAAACGACGTTTAAAGAGGATAGTTTCATGGTGACGTTCTGACGACGTAACAGATGTCCGTCTAGTAGGAAGTTAGGCCGACTCCTCTGGGACGTCACAGGTACCACAGCTTGTGATGCGACTGTCCGGGATAGGTCCTGTACAGCTAGCATCAAAGACTGCCGACCTTACGTCAACGAAGTTGAGGCATCGACAGGCAATGCGTCAGTGGGTTATAGGGTATGGCCACGTTGCTATTGAACCAGGAGACATTTGAGTGATGTCCTATTTAGTATTTACAGACGTGTCACCTTGTACATGTCATTTGGGAGGCTAGGATAGCGAAAGTCATGCCGCCTGTAACGTCATTGACTTTGAGCGTCCTCTGCAATATGAATGGGGCAGATTTCCCAGAATTCCCCTATGTTTAGTCAGAAATCTTGTCTGAATCATTGAAAGTCGTTTTAAGGCGATCAAAGCAACTGCTGGTGAATTTACCCGATATTGATATTTGCCTGACTTTCGATGTCTGACCACTATGCACTTTGACGCAAGATATCGAATTATCGTTTTAGAGTTTTGACACAAATTTTCAGGAAACGCCAGCAAAATGATTGCGCAATCAAAGTATTGTTTTCCTTTTAAATATTTCGCTTTGGTATTTAACTGGGAACAAACATTTTTCGAATGTGCTAAACTTTTTTTGCGCAGTATACATACAAAAAAACTCAGACAAGAGCAAACATGGCCATTGTCGTTTTATTCTGATATTTGTGCGCACATGTACCTTTTAAGGTTTACGGTCCGTTATTAAAAACACCACTTTCTAGCCATACGAAATGCATCAAATTACACACCCTTGTAAATACACTTCACATTAGTTTATTCGCCGTGTCGGATTTCAAGATAATGCTTCAAGAAGAAAATAATTAAAATTTAATATTATTTTACTCTACATTCATATACAAGGGAGGTAATTTTGAACTTTCTTGTCAAATATTTCCATAAGTATGCATCAATTCAAAATTCTAAAACGTACAAAATGCTTATGATTGTATTTGGAATGGAAATGTAACAAAGTTTAGGAATTATTGGCACTTCAAATTTCGCCTCTGACTCTTTAGTGCTAATGAATTAAACGCAACATACATACCTAGGCTATTTGAAATTAAACTATAAGATTTCGTAACCCATCCAGTTCTTGCTGATTTGAGGTGATATGACGTTCAGAAAAGACGCGAGAAGTTTACCTTGATAGCCCAATCGAGTACATTTGAGTACAAAGTCTGGCGTTAATGTCACGTAAATTTACTGTATACTAGAATTGCACGTTTTCCTCCGTTAACGTCCGGCTTTAATGCGTGCCTACAATGACCCGGAATTATACATTTTATGTAAAATACGTAAAATGTTGACCAACGAAGATTTGTGCACACTTGTACCTTAATGAACGCAAACGCAACATAGATAATGTTTAATAAGTGTTGACTGATGGAAAGAAAGTACATGTAGGTATATTACTATTTAGTCTTGTGCAGTTTGTTGACAGGGAACGATTTTATCCAGCTAACCGTGACGTAATTTCGGACAAACAATAATAATTCGTAGGCGTTGTTATAAAATCTCGTAACTACGGCTTGATTCAAGACGTAGTTACGAAATTGACATGTATAACAATACCGACGGTTTATCAATACATAGAGATGAACCCAGTCTACTTTTAGCCCAAAATTCTTTGCTATTACAATAAAATGCAGATTGTTTGGCAAAAGGCATTCGCAACTGAATCGGGACTACATGTAGGCATATCGCTGCTTTTCAACAAAAACCTTGTAACTGCAGCTTAATACTACCTGCAATTACGAGGTTTTCGTCGAAAAGCGACGATATTATGATAAGGAATAATGTTCTCCCCTTAGACCACTATTAAGAAGCACATACAAGAATGTTGAGTAGTAATTTGATTAATATTAAGTAGATCCTAACTAGTAGAGACAGCAATATGAGTAGTACTTGACCCAATCTAACCTCTCTTATACACACTTTGTGGCACTGTACTCTATGAGTGGCTGCTGTTTGATTCAGGCCCTTTGAATTTCACCATGAAAGCGTGGCTCGTCTTTTGATTAGTTATGATACAAACCAAATTAGGACAGTCAATTGTTATCGTACACGTAACTATGCGGGCAGTACTTTTATAACCCGAACTACATTTACGTGAGGCTAAGCCTATTACATTCTGAATGCCACAGACTACAAAATGGACGTTGAAAATGGTGGACGAGACATTATCAAGGCAATATAAGATAATGCTAAAAAATCTTGTGCTTCCTCGCCAGGCTACAGATATCATCATCAATACTTTTTCGGAAATGGCGAAATAATGATTCACCGCATAGCTTACTTTTGCGTAAAAGGTGGGTATCCCTACCGCCTTGCCAATAAAGATGTATGTACATGTACATATTTTGGTTGATATATAGTAGCAATCTCCTTCGCAGTTATCTACCCTGAATTGGGATATTGTGTAAGCCATTGTCGCTGTGTGGAGTTTGATATAGTAGGAGGCACTCTATAGGCCTAATGTAAACGTTTTCGGGTGGTAGTACCTAAAATTAGTTCCGGTTAAACTTTGATAACATTATTTTTCCATTGTGTTTCTGCATGTAGAAAAGAATATTTGTATTATGATGCGATATTTGTAATTTGGGATGCCCTATTTGTGGATAGGTAAGCCTCTGGATTTGACTCAAAGTTGGGAGTCAACATCGGAACACAGGTTTGGCCCTACCCCATAAGGGGAGGATACTGGACTGGAAAACAAATAGTTTGCCCGGTTTAACACACTTTATTCAATAGTCAAAATCAAGGTGCATAAGAACATATATACAAAATATAACCTGCTGTGAGCAACCTGAGAGGGGCATGTATTCAGTGATGCAAAACAGAACAATGTGGGGAATTAGGCTCTGTGAGAGGTACACAAGTACGCATCATATTTGCATCCCTGGATACATGATCCAATATATATTGTCACAACAAGTTATTAAAGCATAGAAATCACAATGTTGAAGATAGAAGATCATTATGTTCAAAACACTCAAAATTTATTAAAGTTACACACCATTGTAGTAAGAGGAGACACACATTACATACAAATCTGCAGAAATAGTGTTTCACCTGAATTGCTACAACCTAGAATTCTTTATAAGGACAACATTCTGCAATCTCCAATCAAGCCTAGTACATATTACAGTCAAATATCAAATTTAGTAAATAATTAGGGAAAAGGAGAATTTACAAATAATCTTTGAAAACGAAAAATTATGACAAAATAGTAAACATTTTGTAAAAAGGAGTAATTTCGAATAGAGTCAAAATATCTGTAAATCAATACAATGAACAAATTGAGCTTTACCACAACATTGCAAGAAAAGCATAATTGTCTAAAATGTAAGAACAATTACTCTCATTCTTGCAATGTAGGTTTAGTTAAACAGACAAATAGACAGACAGACAAATTCAGTTTCTAAGTGGAGCAGATATGCATTTGTTCACAAAAAGCATTCATTTAGCTCAACGTCTGATTTGGTTCAAACATTAATTTGACCAAAAGACAAAAAGCCAAAAGAACAATTAGTTTAGACTTCAAAGTTCAAAAACAAATATCAATAATTATTACAAGAGAAGATATTTAAAATATAAAAAGAAACATAAATTTGACTTACCTGGAAAACAAATAGTTTGCCCGGTTTAACACACTTTATTCAATAGTCAAAATCAAGATGACTCTCTTGAAAAAGTCTGTGGCTTATATGGGCAACCGTTTCCAGGTGACATAATTAAGCAGCTTGACAAACAGATTGAGAATTAACTTTCATGTCAAAAAGGTAATAATTGGTCATAAAGACTTCAAACAGTTAGCTTGACTGCTTAAAACCTACTTGAGACAGTTAAGATCACAAACAGTCTATTGACATGTGAGAACAAATTCAAAGAAAAATGGATTGGAATGTTGTGACATTTGTTGTCCAAACAAGATCAACATATTTAACTAAAGGTGCGAAAACAACCTCCTAACATCAACAAGGTGCTAAATGCAAATCTCATTACAAAGGCTTCAAAATGATTAACCAACATTGTAAGGTTTTAATAATTAAAACACCTTACAAGTTATTAGCAAACCCTTTTTTGGCCAAATTTGCAACATGAAAAATATTTAACTTACAATTAAAATGATGCAATATTTTGCACAAAAAGTTGCAAAAATATGGATCATACTAGATGCCGAAGGGCAACATGTCGAGCCCGCTCATTTTGAAGAAAGAAGACCATACCTATGTCTACAGCTGTCATTACAATGGCGTTGTAAAAGTGGGGACAAAATAAGTTGGAATGATGGGGATCATGGTGAGACAGTTTATTGTTCACAAAATATTACATGTCTATGTATTTATAACGAGATACCAGAATGGATTAATTTGAGTATACATATGTGACCCGTCACGCTAAAAGGGACCTTATGCTAAGTCCATAAAACCAAATTCCGAGAAATATACCAGACCAAGCAGAAGTCCATCCGATGTCGTATTTGGAAAACGAAAATATTGTAAGGTAGAGAAAACATTCTAGATTCAGAAAATACTTAAACATGAAAAGTTTCGACCCTAGTCAGGCTGCGCGGACTGCGCAGACGGACTAGGGTCGATACTTTTCACAAATCCGATAAGGTCCCTTTTAGCGCGACGGGTCAAATATAAGGAAAATAAGCCATGCCCCCTGGCACCCATTTTTTGTACGGATCGGAATAATTTGAACATTCTGAGAAGTACGAAAATTAGCTGCACGTAGCTGTACGTGGCCATGTTTTTTACGGATTGAGATAATTTGAACAATCTTGGTAGAGGGCCATCCAAAGAATATTTGTGCCAAATTAGTTTGAAATCTGGGCTGTAGTTTTGGAGGAGATGAATTTCAAAGTTTGACTATATACATAAAAAATCAACTCATTTTTTACATTTGACCTCAAAGTTTGACCTTGACCTTTCATCTTGGAATCTGGTTCTTGCACGCGACACTCCATCTTACTGAGCTTGACATTTGTGCCAAGTTATTTCTGAATCCCTCCATCCATGGTGAAGTTATGGCCCGGACAAGCAAAAATCATCTCATTTTTGACATTTGACCTCCAAGTTTGACCTTGACCTTTGAGCTTGGAATCTGGTTTTTGCACGCGACACTCCGCCTTACTGAGCTTGACATTTGTGCCAAGTTATTTCTGAATCCCTCCATCCATGGTGAAGTTATGGCCCGGACAAGCAAAAATCATCTCATTTTTGACATTTGACCTCCAAGTTTGACCTTGACCTTTGAGCTTGGAATCTGGTTCTTGCACGCGACACTCTGCCTTACTGAGCTTGACATTTGTGCCAAGTTATTTCTGAATCCCTCCATCCATGGTGAAGTTATGGCCCGGACAAGCAAAAATCATCTCATTTTTGACATTTGACCTCCAAGTTTGACCTTGACCTTTGAGCTTGGAATCTGGTTCTTGCACGCGACACTCTGCCTTACTGAGCTTGACATTTGTGCCAAGTTATTTCTGAATCCCTCCATCCATGGTGAAGTTATGGCCCGGACAAGCAAAAATCTTCTCATTTTTGACATTTGACCTCCAAGTTTGACCTTGACCTTTGAGCTTGGAATCTGGTTCTTGCACGCGACACTCCGCCTTACTGAGCTTGACATTTGTGCCAAGTTATTTCTGAATCCCTCCATCCATGGTGAAGTTATGGCCCGGACAAGCTCCATCCGGACGGACGCACGCACTAACGCACGCACGCACTAACGCACGCACGCACTAACGCACGCACGCACTAACGCACTAACGCACATACACCGAACCGCCATTGTGACAACTATGTCGAGCTCACCGCAAGCGGGCTCGACAAAAAGTACCTTCCTTACTCTTTTAATTTTCGCCCTCGAAAATTATATACCAAGAATATGGATCATTCGGAACCATCATGATTCATATAAAACATTAAATGAAGACAGTTTATTTACAATGGTCGACCTGCATTATGAAATTTTAGATAAAAGGTAGTGTACACATTTTTAACAAAGACATTGATCGTCATTTGTAGTTGTTCATTAATCGAAGCAACATTTCTTAAACAAAGCCATTTTTTGTCATTTGTAGTTCTTCATTGGTCGAAGTAACATTTTCAGAAATAACAAATATATTACACTTTAAATAAACCAAATAGCATAAAACTATTGTTAAAGCGCATAACAAGTTTGTTACAGGCGTGAGATACACCACAATGTAACAATAACAAAACAAATAGAAACAAAAAGTATCATAGTTAAAAATAAGAAGTTCACACTAGAACAGCTGTTAAGTGATCTTTTTTTTTTTCAGTTGATGACAAAATTTGAAGACTTTTGTATTATTGAAGTAGCGCATTACAATTCAAAATCATACTGAAAAATACCCATTGCATAATGTAACAATGGTTTCCTATGAATTTGAATTGAATACAGACAGAAAACTTCCATGCAGATGCACATACTCAAATGCAATTCAAAATGGTGTCGGCGTTTCCAGTCGGTTTTCTGCGAGTCATATCAGGCTAAGCTTGTTACATAAACAGAAATTTATACCAGCATGTATTTTTACAGCTTCTTCTGTATGAACATTACTTAATTATCCCTGTCACAGCATAAACTGTATAATTATGAACTCACTAAGAAAAATTGCTCAATACAGAAAACTTGCTTAAAAGCATATATACGAAGGTAAAAATACTAAAGAAAATAAACCAGTGCATTTCGCCACTGTTTCTAAATTGTATTAAAACCTCTTACAAATACACCTAATTATTTGAAAGGGCACAAGGTAGTGAAGAAATGATAGAAAAGTATATTCCAAACAGAAACTGATTGTTGAATCAAATGTTTCTGTATGAAAGATAATTCAATATCGCATGTAAAAGTAACTGAATGCATAAATGATCTTGACAAAAGTTGCTATTCAACATTAGCATTTTACAAAAAAAGTAGTACCAATGTTTTGAATGATGATATAGTAATTAACATGTACATTAGATATATGTTAAAAAATCCCAAATATGAGCCACAAGCAGCAAAGAAGAAAGAAGTCGTTCTTCAAGAAAACCATTGAAAAAAGAAAAGAAAAAAAAATAACCCAAATGAGAGTCTAGAAATCTCATATATGGGGAAAATTTTGAAGTTTTTGATGACGTCGCCTAAAGAAACAATGGTTCATCAAAGAAGTATTCATTTCCACTTAATAAAGCCTTGGGCCAAAGTCATTTTAATTTAGAATCTACGTCTCAAGTTCAAAAGACATGATTTCTTGTATGTAAATTCTCTACTCAAGTTCATGGATAGCGCTTCAATGTTGTGGATTCTCCAGGATGTTACTTAGTCCATTATGTTTGGCACTTGGTTTGTTCGTAAGTCCAGTGGTTTGGGTGTTCCGTATGTTCGTTCCAGGGCTACATTTTGTTGATTCGTCGGGGGCACCATTCTGTTTGTAGTGTTTTAGGGTCACAGTCGTTTGTGGTACCCGGATTCTCCACCAGTTATTATGATGCGATATTTGTAATTTGGGATGCCCTATTTGTGGATAGGTAAGCCTCTGGATTTGACTCAAAGTTGGGAGTCAACATCGGAACACAGGTTTGGCCCTACCCCATAAGGGGAGGATACTGGACTGGAAAACAAATAGTTTGCCCGGTTTAACACACTTTATTCAATAGTCAAAATCAAGGTGCATAAGAACATATATACAAAATATAACCTGCTGTGAGCAACCTGAGAGGGGCATGTATTCAGTGATGCAAAACAGAACAATGTGGGGAATTAGGCTCTGTGAGAGGTACACAAGTACGCATCATATTTGCATCCCTGGATACATGATCCAATATATATTGTCACAACAAGTTATTAAAGCATAGAAATCACAATGTTGAAGATAGAAGATCATTATGTTCAAAACACTCAAAATTTATTAAAGTTACACACCATTGTAGTAAGAGGAGAAACACATTACATACAAATCTACAGAAATAGTGTTTCACCTGAATTGCTACAACCTAGAATTCTTTATAAGGACAACATTCTGCAATCTCCAATCAAGCCTAGTACATATTACAGTCAAATATCAAATTTAGTAAATAATTAGGGAAAAGGAGAATTTACAAATAATCTTTGAAAACGATAAATTATGACAAAATAGTAAACATTTTGTAAAAAGGAGTAATTTCGAATAGAGTCAAAATATCTAAATCAATACAATGAACAAATTGAGCTTTACCACAACATTGCAAGAAAAGCATAATTGTCTAAAATGTAAGAACAATTACTCTCATTCTTGCAATGTATGTTTAGTTAAACAGACAAATAGACAGACAGACAAATTCAGTTTCTAAGTGGAGCAGATATGCATTTGTTCACAAAAAGCATTCATTTAGCTCAACGTCTGATTTGGTTCAAACATTAATTTGACCAAAAGACAAAAAGCCAAAAGAACAATTAGTTTAGACTTCAAAGTTCAAAAAAAATATCAATAATTATTACAAGAGAAGATATTTAAAATATAAAAAGAAACATAAATTTGACTTACCTGGAAAACAAATAGTTTGCCCGGTTTAACACACTTTATTCAATAGTCAAAATCAAGATGACTCTCTTGAAAAAGTCTGTGGCTTATATGGGCAACCGTTTCCAGGTGACATAATTAAGCAGCTTGACAAACAGATTGAGAATTAACTTTCATGTCAAAAAGGTAATAATTGGTCATAAAGACTTCAAACAGTTAGCTTGATTGCTTAAAACCTACTTGAGACAGTTAAGATCACAAACAGTCTATTGACATGTGAGAACAAATTCAAAGAAAAATGGATTGGAATGTTGTGACATTTGTTGTCCAAACAAGATCAACATATTTAACTAAAGGTGCGAAAACAACCTCCTAACATCAACAAGGTGCTAAATGCAAATCTCATTACAAAGGCTTCAAAATGATTAACCAACATTGTAAGGTTTTAATAATTAAAACACCTTACAAGTTATTAGCAAACCCTTTTTTGGCCAAATTTGCAACATGAAAAATATTTAACTTACAATTAAAATGATGCAATATTTTGCACAAAAAGTTGCAAAAATATGGATCATAAAAGTATACTTTTATGATCCATATTTTTGGTATATAATTTTCGAGGGCGAAAATTAAAAGAGTAAGGAAGGTACTTTTATGATCCATATTTTTGCAACTTTTTGTGCAAAATATTGATCATAAAAGTACCTTCCTTACTCTTTTAATTTTCGCCCTCGAAAATTATATACCAAAAATATGGATCATAAAATTTGTAATGCTTGACGTGCAGTCCTGCTGAATGACAGACTACTGCTGCACATAACTGGTGGTTCTTTGTAACTATTTCTTGTCAGGCCACGAGCTTTGTAGACTGGCGTATCGTCCTTAAGACTAGTCGGACGTGTAGAATCTGGTGGGTAGTTGTGTTTGTCTGAAATATGCCGGCGGATTTGATTGGTGTGATCCCCTTTCTTGGTATGAAATTGAAAGGCATTAGCACACACAAATTTGATACCCCTTTAATCTTTACTTTGAAACTAGTCAATATCATTGGGGGGGGGGGGGTGACATCTACATGCTGTACATGACGACCAGGCCCCGGTTTCTCGAAAAAACTTAAGTATATTCTCATGAAATATGCTCAACTTGAAAGGGATACTCTCCAACGTTGAAGGGTATTCGATTGAAGTTCCCGTGGATTTCGTGCGATTTGAGTACGGTGCTCAGATTTGAGAATGAGAATGTATTTAAGTTTTGTTGGGTTTTTTTTTCGAGAAACCGGGGCCAGGGGTTAATTCTGTGCAATTTGTGTAGTTATTAGATTACCAAGCACCGACGGGCAGACGGATAGGTGGGCGTTCCTATGTGTATCGAACGTAACTCCTCCAGGTTATGCTCATTTGGGAAAGTACGAACGGAATAGGTAGGCGTTACCTGTGAGCTTTTTAGATCCCCGAATACAAGCCTAGCAGGCGTATGTTGTTGCTGCTGCTGCTGCTACTCTTCATAAACTAAGCCCTAAGCTGATAATGATTAAACCTTTCCCAAACATCAAAATTTTGTGGTGGTATAATTCAAAAGCAGCTACAAATGACAAAATGCATATTGATAAAGAGAGAATTTGTGTATGAAATAGCACAGAAAATATTGAGACAAAAGGAGAAACTGCTGGTTATCAGCAGTTTCTTCTTTTGTCTCAATGTTTTCTCACGCCATTTCTTTTAGGGACGTCAAAACCAGGTCTTGTTTGGGAAAGGGTTGAAACTTTTACCCATTCCCAAAAACTGACACTGTTTGACGCCTCGGCCAGAAAAGAAGAGGGGAAACAAAGATACCAAAGAAGAAAACGCTGATAATCAGTTTTCTACGCTATGATAACATTTTCTTCTTTTGATATCAAAGTATTTTTTCCGTCTTTCAAATTGGACTGACCCAAAAGTGTCGTTTGGGAATGGGTTATGGGTATACGTGATTATAGAAATACAAATGTAGACGCCTTATAATTGCGGATCTAATGGATTCCTTCTCTCGTTGTCTGATTAATTTTAGATAAATGAAATGAAATTAACCCTGTAATGTCATGATATTAATTCTTCCAAAAAACAAACATATGTAAGCTACAGCCCGGTCACGAAATTATTACACGTTACCAGATTTATCCCTTTAAATAACACAATATCGGACTTCAAGCTACTGGCTTTAATTTTGCATGCGATGTCTTGACTCGTTGTCTTATTAATTTTAGATAAATGAAATGAAATTAACCCTGTAACGTCATCATATTAATTCTTCCGAAGAAATATAACTACAGTCCGGTTACAATATTACCGCACATGTTTACAAAATTCATTCCTGTAAACAACAAAATATCGGACTTCAGGCAACTGGCTGTAATTTTGCAAGATTCGAACCAACGCATGCCAAATTGCATTGAAAATTAAGAACGATCTTTAATTATAAGATTTGTAAACATGTGACATAATATCGTAAATGAACAGTACAAAAATAATACATTCCAATTGACCCCTTTCAATTATCGTTTTAGTCCGTACCTATGAGCCGCTCCCAGTGGCGAACCGTGGGTTTATGGGAAATTAACATTGTATGCACGCAGACACGGTTCCAATTTGTTACTAAAAATAGCAACACATTAGTCGGTTTCCGAGCAAAGCATCCCACGTGCAATGGCAACGAACGGTGATTGGCCATAATTGTCATCAAAGGATGACTTCCGGTGGCTGTTTGTGTGTGTGTGTGGGGGGGGTCTTAATGGAAATAAGCTTATTCACAAACTTTGTGTAGAATGCTACATGTAACGTGAATTTCATTCAGAGGAGAGGAAACTTCTGACTTTTAACGTTGTATTCCTTGCTGCCCATCAGCATATGAGCCAGAATCTGGAAAAACGTCCCTTATAGCATTTGAGAACAACATGGTTCCAGATCAGCCTGCGTATACACGCAGTCTGACCAGGAACCATGTTGTTCTCCAATAGCTTCCTCATGGTCTGTAGCAACCATTTGAGAATAACATGACTGCTGGCTACACTACATCTGAACACATCCTGATCTTGAAACCTGGCTGTCTCAAATGCTATAAGGGGCGTTTTTCCAGATCCTGGCTCATATGTTTTCGCTATATTTCGAAGGCTTTTTGCATTATAGGCACCTCAACTAAACGAAGATTTACTTGAGATGTGGCTGCTATGCATATACACAGAAATTTATTATTTCTTATCAATTGCGTCTATATTCAAATGTTTAACAATGCTAGACGCCTTTTGACCATTAAACTTGAACATATTTTCTCCTTTCGCGTAAAGTCTTCCACATAACGATACTCAGAGATTCTGGTCTTTAAAATATTGATTTTAATTTTGACATATTTGAGTTTCGACCATCCCCAAAAAAATGATGCTTGGTAATGGATCAATCGAGGGTATTGGGCATCTTTTGCGAATGAATCTTTTGCCAAACATGACATTTAAGGTTGGGCCACTTCAAAAGAGCTGCAGGAGACAGTTCTGTCATTCTATTGGAAATTTATGCTTATAAATGTGATTAAAGCTCAGAAATGTTGAGGTAAAAGGCCACTTTTTTGTCTAATTTTTGTCAAAAGAAATATCTGTAAGGAACGTCAAAACCAGGTCTTATTTTGGAAAGGGTTAAATTTATTATACACAAAACACTAAAACAAGATAGTACATAAAACTACATTTTCCTCTCACTCAACAAAATAAAAGCTGAAGTACAAAAGTAAGAGATCGTTATTCTTCACGAAAACGTGTAATTAAGTCACTTTCATGGACCAATGAGTAAATCAATGGTTGCACAGATGATTAAAGCCTCTCTTACAACCGGTCGTACGTGCTCCTGCGTGCGGTCTGCATGCGGTCTGCGTCTAAAACGTACGTTTAGTCGTGCGATGCACGCATGTGCAACGTACGATTTTGGTGGACGCAACCACGACGCAGACTGCACGCAGCAAAGAATTGACCGGACAATTCTTTAGCCTCTCTTACAACCCGTCGTGAGTCCTTATAAATCGTGCGATTTTGCAGCGTTTTAAAACGTACGATTTAAAAAGACGCACGACGGGTTGTAAGAGAGGCTTAAATGAATGATAGGGTGACTGAATGAACGGATGGATTATCTTTTGAGTGAAGAATGCACTATTGATTGAATGAGTCCATGCATATCGAACGCGTAAACGAACGATTAATTGAACGAATGAATGATTAATTCAATGATTGATTGAATAAATGACCGAACTAACTAAAGAATGAATCAATTAATGTATGTACATGTATGTATGTATGTATGTATGAATGTATAAATGAATGAATGAATGAATGAATGAATGAATGAATGAATGAATGAATGAATGAATGATTGAACAAACGAACGAACGAATGAATGAATGAGTGAATGAATGAATGAATGAATGAATGAATGAATGAATGAATGAATGAATGAATGAATGAATGAATGAATGAATGAATGAATGAATGAATGAATGAATGAATGAATGAATGAATGAATGAATAAATGAATGAATGAATGAATGATCGACGGAACGAACGATTGAACGAACGAACGAATTAATTAATTAATTAATTAATTAATTAATGAACATGCCTCCAACAGCATGTCATGAGAACAGAAATTAGTTGGTGTCTAAAAAGGTGTCATATTGGCATTTGAAACCAAAAGGGGTGTGCATACGCTTAGTTAAAATCCTTATTATTCCCATAATTTCTTTATTATAAACGATTCAAAATCTTTTACTAATGAGAGACTAGACCGATAACGGAAAATAGGGGAGGCAGGATGTATATTTGACTATTTATAGTAACAACTTATACACACTGATACCTGTTCAACCCTAAAATAAACCAAAATATTTGTATCGATTCTCTTTTAACTTTGAATGTATAATACATGGTATGGTCCGTTAACGATATTATAGCACATGTTTACAAAATTTAGCTATGTAAACAAAACAATGTCGAACTCGAAATTAATGTAATTGTGCAGGCGACGGTTTGAATTTGGTAGGTGTCACACCTTCAGGATTCAAGGCAACGCAATGCAAAATTGTTTTGAAAAATAAAATCAATTATTTTTTTCCTTTGTAAACATTAGTAAAATTGGTAAACAGGTGTCGTAATATGGTCTACTTGTCGGCCTACTTGTGTAAAAGTTGCATCGACCATAACCAGACTTCACTTAGGCACAGGCTAGTCTGAAGCCAATGTGGTTTCAAATGCTATACGGACCTCTAATCCGAGTCTTCTCTGATGTAAATACGCTCTTTGATAGTTTGATTTTTCGCTATGTAAATAGCGAAAAATCAAAATATCAAAGAGCGTATTTACATCAGAGAAGACTCGGATTAACGGACCTCTTGTCTAGATTCCCAGAAATTGAATATTCAGGATAGAATACACATGGATATCATTGTTAGAACAAAATACTCAGCTTCTTTTCGCGATTTTTTTTTCTTATCGTCAGTGTTATTGCAAAACACCGTAGATCTAAATCCAGCTTTAATCAAACTAGAGTTACGAGGTTTTGCAATAGCATCGACTGCGGTTTTAAATACATTTTCTACATTTACAACTTTACTTGTTATTGTATGAGTAACAGTCTGATCGTATTGATGAACGTTTGACTGTCCACATATTTTGACTTTCTCGGAATAACACTGTGTGTCACTGTACGCTATTTCTGTTTTAGATCTATTTCTGCAATCGTTGAATGCAGTTTGAATTTTGTGTAACATTCCTGTATGATCTTACTTTATATTTCATTATTATGACAATTTGGAATAAAGGTGTTTAGCTCATGACAATGCAACAAAACCACTTATTAATATTAACATTAGGAAAGAAATGTGGTTGCGTGAAGACGAGTTATTGTCTCGTTTAGAAAAGTAGTTTGTGTATTTCACTTTCTTCTCTGGTTCTACTGGGTTATCGAACGCACGACTGCAGGTGTGTGGCGTGGTGGGTAGCAGCTGGGGACAGCCGATCATCTGCTTCTCCTCCTTCTCACATATATCTATCATATCTAGCGTATTCAGCATGTTATTGTTACCATAGCACATGTTAGAGCCCTCATGAATGACGGACGAGTTGGGATGCAGTCGCCAGAGCCAGGCCAGCGTACAGTCACACGTCAGGGACGAGGCAGACACGAAGATGTTCACTTCGGTATCTAGACCAGTCTTAACACTACCACACTGCCACTCGCGTATTGCTGACCGCAGAATGTACGTGAACTCAACGTCATAGAATCTAGAAAATCCCTCCTTCAAGAATCGATCAATGGAACTGTTTACTACAGAAAACTCAGAGATGTTCACCACGTGACGGAACGCGTATGGGTGTATCGTGCCGATGTTGGAATCCGCGATCTCCAGAATCATCACATTTTCTAGATTATGAAAAGCAAACGATTTCATTTGTTTTATGTCAGACCCCCAGAACATTATTCCGAGAGAATTTGCAATGTTAGAAAACGAGTTTCCCTCCATGATCCCAATGTTGGAATTTTCGAATTTAATGGCGACGCCATCTAGCTCCGCAAACGCACAAGCCATCACTTTGTTAATCTTCACGTTGGTTATATTTATTGTTGTCAAATATTTCAAACTTAAGAACACATTTGATGGAATGGTATCAATCTCGGAATCTTCGAGAAGGAATTCTTGCGTCACTTCCGGTAAGTTTTCCGGAAACACGTCTGTTGATGTACACGTGACCGTGAATCTCTGACAGTTACATTGTAGGGGACAGTCCAGCGGGTCTATGTAGGGGTTCAGCAGGGCTTTGTCCACATATGACATTACTAAAATGACGGTTATGAAACAGTAAGTCGCCATTTTTCTGAAAGTAGAAAGAACACAAATGGTAATCAACTAAGTCACACGATCAGTGTAGCAGACAACCAAGATGCTTTGAAGAGATATCTCCAACAACCGATAGTAGGCCTAAAGGAGTGCAGATTAGAATCATCTGTCTGAAAGTGCACATAAACTAACAGTTAATGTAGTCAAGTATCTACATGATACGGCATTAGGCATACATGTATATAGAGGAGAATGTGTGGGTTATTCAGACAGTATACATGTCTTTAAATTTCTGTCAACATGAACATACCGGTATGTAATGTATGTTTGCAATTATCATGCAGATAGAATCTTCAAATGGTTTGTGATCTAAATTGGCATCAATCTCAAGCTAGAATGTGCACAAAATAAAAAAAAATCATGCTGAAAAATGATTAAAACTTGCAAACATGAAAATACAGCTGTTGGGTTCTGGATAGGTAGATAAACTGGAATGACAAGATAATTTGAAATAAATTACATCTAACGAATTTTGCGATTGACAAGCATGTGCGAAGAATATCTTTATGAATAATCAAGTATCTTTACAGCTGGCACTTATTTATCATAAACACGACGGTAAAATGTAAATCATCGCGGATTTTTTTCCGTTTTATTGGTGATAATATTATACCAAAAAATTCGAACACACAATATAATACATAAAAACAACAATGTGGTCTATGCATAAAAAGTGGAAAAACACTACTATACAGGGTGTCCCAATAAAAACGGAACGCTTATTCAAAGTCAAATATTTTAAAGCGCAAGCAAAGAATCTAATTTTTGAATAAGCAGTACTGAAGATACATCATTTTTGCATATTCCTTTCAAATTTCACTTCAATATATATATTAGTTCAAATGTTAGCAATTTAATAATGATACTAAAAACCGATTTAGCATGATATCATATTTTTTGCGTCTGGTTTGTTCGTAAAAGCGTACTGGCTGTTAGCGATTGAAATCGAAACTGTTGTACATGTAGATACCGATTTTCTCAAAATTCGATATGTACCCTGCCGTATATGCACATTGAGCCCATATGATGGTAAATTGAATTATTTTTAAAGAACATGTTATTTCTTTGTTAAATCAATATTTTTTATTTTTCGCCTAGTTGAGTTATAGGCACTCGTATACGAGAACCTGCGATGCACTTTGATATTTTGTTTGTATTCATTTTGGTTACATCACAGCTCTACATTAACTGTTTATCTAATAGCAGAAAAGATGAAATGAAAATGCACTATTGTGAATAGAATATTTCATAATCACTTAATTGTATTGTTTTGATTAACCAATTGTGAAGCGTCAATTTATTAAATGAGTATACGCGCGCTGCGTACGAAAAGATCGATATGGGTTTAAAATGGTTTTCCGGGTGCATTCATTTGAATGCAATTAGTTGCAAAAGTAATTGGTATTTTTCAATATCTTTTTCACTGCTAATAGAAAACTGTTGTTTCTATCGTATATCTAAATTTGGTAGAGAAATATTAATTGAAACATGAGCAATTCAATTTCAAAAATGGGTTCCGGGTTGTTTTTTTTTTTTTGTTTTTTTTTTTTTTTTTGGGGGGGGGGGGTTGGAGAGACCCTGTATAATACAAATGTACCAATTGTTTTGGGATAATATGCTCGATATCTAAACAGAAATTAGGACAGCATATTAACATCTTAATTAGGACGCTTATAATGCGTAGGTAACCCACTTGACTTTTGGGAAGCGTTCAGATCGGAACCGTCCGTTTCAAGTGTGTTTTGCTTTTAAATGCATCAGCTTATTCTCTACGAATTTTGACGAGACAAAGTGAATCGTACGTGCCTTTTAGAGAGACATTCCCTGTTCTAACTCAATCTGCACCGCATCCCATGGTTTCTTCAAACACTCGCCGTAAATCCTTTCGCTCGAATGTTTGGATAAACCATGGAATCGGTGCATAGTGAGTTAGACTCGGGAATGACCCTCTAAAATTCGTGTATGGCGCACCTTATTTCGTCAAAATCCATAGGGTTTCCCACCGTGTTATGTGCAATTTTGAAATAAGCCAAAAGGTTTTACAGACTTAAGCGATCGACATTACGTTGGAGATGAAAATTTAAAAAAAAAAGCAATTATGTCCAGATGATTCAAAGACTGACCCGAGCCCACACTGTTAGCAAATTTTATTATAGGAATTACTCACATCGTACACGAAATTCGTTAGTCAGTACCATAAACCAGAAACTCTGTGAAAATGAAAAGAACAAAATTAAATCAATTAGTTTTCGAACAGATTTGCAGTGTTCGAATGCTGGATTTTCAAAAGTTGCATAAAACACACTTTCGACCCAGTTGCAAAAACTACAACAACACGAGAACGAGTTAACATAGACCAGTTGACAGGCAAATAAACAACCACATACCACCGAGTGTGAGTTTTTAACGTCCTAATTATTCCCAAATTTCACTGCCATAAGTTCTACATTAGAGTGCTGGCGAGCTATACTCTACATCATAAATGTAGGAAACTACAATTTATAGCTTTCTAGTGGTGTAATACGCCGCGAAACAGGACCAAATTTCCCGTGTCCTCTTGAAAGCTATACATTTGATCTATTATATTCTGGGTACAAAACATCGTTGGAAATAAAGAAATTACATGTCACAATCAATTTCTTAATTTTCCACAATGTTTTCCCAGGTTTATATCTCATGGGGCGTCAAATGGCGTCATTGTGTGGGAATTTAACTAAGAAAACCAAATGCACCCCACCCCCTCCCCCATCTTAAACAAAAAGGTTGTAAAAACATAGTTTTAAAAAATGCTGATAACCATCATTTTCGTCTTCCTTTTCAAATATGTTCGGTGCTTCCAAATCAGAATTTCATCTTTCGGGTAACATGTTTCTGTAGTCTGTAACCGCTATTTTTTTTTTTTTTTTTTTTTTTTTTTTTTTTTTTTTTTTTTTTTTTTTCGGTTGGACACATTTTCACTATAAAACCTTCATGACTAAATATGAAATAGTTTTGTGCGCCAAAGTTGTTTATGAAAGCAACTTATGATTACTCAATTTGAAGAAGTTCCAATGAAGAGAAATTTCTCTAATACATTTATTTTTTGTTTTGTCTTTAACTAATAATTTGCGATGTACTCCTTCAGGGATAAAGTTAGAAGGTGTGATATAGAAAAGAAACTTTTCAACGGCGAGGAATCACAGTTGCAGAAAATCTGAAATGGTTTAGCTTGAGCTTGGCCAGTTTGAATTTGGTGTAAAACAGACGTGGAAAACGCCAGTAATTAGCTGAATGTGGTAGATCTTTAAAAAAAATAGAAGATAAAAATCAATTGACGGTCTACCAAAATTTCTGAAATAATCATGTCAAGTGAGACCCGGTCGTGAATTCTGTGTCAAAAACATGTCTTCGAAAAGGCCAAGTTTGTCCTATAGCCTACTTAGTGTAAATATCTCGCCGTGGGTTGTATTGTCATGTCGCTGGTCACATGTAATGTATTGTACACAGTTGAAGCTCACCATGTTTTCTGACTGATCTAATGCAATATGACAAGTAAAGAACATCTGGTAAATTATATTAACCTTCTTCTGTAGGCTCATACCCTTATCATTATTCCGCACAGAACCTCAGTGGCCTAAAACAATTCTTAAAAAACTCATTATAACTACAGTATATAACTGCTGTATTTACGAGTTTTTTAAGAAAAATTAAGTAAAAATGATTGCAGAAAATACTCTTCTTCGTCGATGATAATCTCCTTATTTCAACAAATTTATAATTTCCAATATCATATATATAAAATAATCATATAACAAGCAATACATTATTTTAACAGCAGTCTTGGAAAACGTTGATTAAGGAGCTAATTTCTATTCTTATTCGTAATTTTAAGTGTTCTGCGAAAGTCATGGAAACAATTGTGGAAAATGATGGAATGTTCTATTTTGTGTTCTGCACAAATTTTACAAAAGGATGGATATTAATGCTAAAGTTACACGTCGCCTACAATTCATTAAATATAGAGCAATCTAAGAGTTTTGGTGTATGCTAAAGGATAATGCATGCACTTTTTGAAAAAAAAAGATAAGGGGCATGCTGATTTTACCACACAGTATCCCGCATTATCAATTATCCATTTAAGTTTTCTTGGCACATTATAGTAAATACCTCTCATAGAACAATGCCTATTTTATAATTGAACTCACAACAAAGATAAACACTTAACCTCGCTTTCCAACGAAAACTTCGTAACTGCAGCGTAAAACAATCTGCAGTTACGAATTTTTTGTTGAAAACTATGCTTTCTCCTCTGAATACCCGATTGTTTCGGGGGAACGAATCGCCCTTGCCTAGTTGAAATGGAATAATATTGTGTGTTTTAACCCTTTCCCACACATTGACACTTTTGGACGCCCCACAAAATAAAGGCATTGGAAAACATTGTGGAAAATGAAGAAATTGCTTGTGACAAGCAATTTCTTCATTTCCCTTAATGTTTTCGCCGCGGCCTTAGCGCAGTTGGTAGCGCATCTGACCCTCATTCGAGAGGTCCCGGGTTCGATACCCGGCCGCGGCTAATATCCTTTCTGACAAAATTGTCACTCACCAATGAGTTTGAAATCGTTAACCTAAGTGGGCGAGCAGCTGGAGGCTCGGAAAGGGTGTTGTGGTAGTACTGGTTTGAGAAACAACAGGAATCCATGGGTAGGTGCTCCAGCCGCCGCGATATGACCCTGGTAGTTGAAAACGGCGTAAAACCCCAATAAACTCAAACCCTTAATGTTTTCTACCACGAAAGACCAAAAAATGTTAAATTTTGCTCAATGGAAATTGTCGTCTGCAACACCTATGAGTTTGGACTAGGCTAAAATTTTGTTGTTTGGTAATGGGTTAACACATAGGGGAATCTTGTGGCACAAAAAATTGCAGAAACTTTTTCAATGATTATGTTAATATGTGGCCGATTTGAAACCCACATGAAGCAAGAAAGACGTCTGGAACTTTCTGGGTATGGCTAATCTTTTGAAAAAAAAACTCATTCTAAAAAGTTATACGACCAAACAAAATGGTACTGCTGACGGCATGATCAATGCAGCTAAACCCAAACACATTTATGCTATATCGCCCAAGCATCAGATGTATAATGATAACCGCGACCAGGAATTGTTTATGAAAGAATAAACACTTTCCCAAACAAGACCTGAATTTGGCATCCTTCATTAAAAAGGTTCCGTAATACATATTCACACGAAAAAAGAAAATATCATACTGATAGCTAACACTTGTTGGTAGACAATATTTTCTTCTCTTTCTTCAATATTTTCCAAAGCATTAACTCTTGGTGCGTCAAAAGTCGGTATTCTAATACTAGTAACCAGCATTTTCTCGTTTTGCCTCATTACTTTCTGTTCTATATTTTAAACAAATCCTATACACGTATTTCCATTTTGTCATATTCAACAGATTCTAAAAATGGTTCAATCTAAATGTCGTCGTGGAAAGGATTAATCAGCAAGACAACTGATACGCATCTGTATTATATAGGGATGCACCTCACAAGACACGAACATGCCTCTATTTTTGTGATTTATCTTAGCTCAATCAAGGCTTATTCTGATCCACGTGTTTCTTAACCCTTTCCCAAACAAGAACTGGTTTTGACGTCCCTGATCAAAAAAGTTTGGGAAAACATTGAAACAAAAGAAGAAACTGCTGATATCCAGCAGTTTCTCCTTTTGTCTCAATATTTTCTATGCCATATTTTACACAAATTATATCTTTAAAAACTTCCATTTTGTCATTTGTAGCAGTTTTTGAAGAGGATCACCCTAAAATTGTGTCGTTCGGGAAAGGGTTAATTACAGTCGTTCACGTTCTAATTTTCAGGTGCCCTGGATTTTGTACGTTGACGGACTGCTAGAAATGTTGTAGGCTACATTTGGCCGCCGTTTTGATCTCCAGTCACTTCCATTATATTTCTTCAGAATGTGGTCCTGTCCCATTTGACCATATATTTTATTGGAGCATTAAACGCATGTTTAATCAGTTTATGTAATTAATTGTATTGTTGCTGTCAACAACTTTCTCAACATTGCCCTGGATTATAGTAAAACGTCACAGAAAATAGGCCATTGATTTCAGAACCTGAATGTGTTTGCTTGCTTCGTTTGTTCGTTTGTTTGTTTTTGTCATATTGCACGGGAGGTTATTACTTTTTCGAGAAGCGAACGAAAACGATGAACCATCAAAAGAGTTCACCATCGAACACTTTCTTTTTGCTATTTAGATGTTCTAAACATTAAAGTTATTATAAAGATGTCTACAACAGATTATTACCATCGTAAGGATCGTAAATTGTTGCTCGTGATATTGTCGCTTTCAACAAAAACCTCGTAACTGCAGAAGCGTCGATACAATATCATTGATTGATTTACCTTTTGATCAAATAATTGTATAACTATTCTACGTTTAGACGTATGAACAGTTTAGTGCTAGGACCCAGCGATAAGTCGGCAAAAACCTGCAAAACTGCCTAGGTCCGCATTGAGGAATTTTGAGATAAACACGGAAAACATCTTAACAAGAGAAATTATAGGCTTAATCAAATAAACATGCTATAGTTATAGGTCTATTATCCCCTTGTGCATTGTTAAATGAAAAACCTGTGTTGTAGAGATAAGCCCGTCCGTAAATAAAGCTCTATAGATTCTACTGTTAGATATCACTAGCCAGTTAATGAAGCATTGAACAAGTCTGCTTTGTGTGCTATACAGGATCCGGGTTTTTATAAGTGAAATTATTTTCCTGTCCTTTCTCTGATGATAAAAGTTAAACTATACCCAAAGAGCTAAATCTAAGACTGGTCCAATTTGAAAAGGGCTACACACAACAAAAATCATAGTTAGCTTATGCAGAAAATTTTGCGAAGGTGGTATCCCCAAGGATTTCGAAGCCAATATCCAGTTTGAGCGTAAAAAAGAGTAGCTGCCTATGTCTATGAATGGTACTGGTCATTATGTGAAGGTGGGATGTTGAGACGGTAAAAACATGAATACAGAAAAATGTGTTCGCACCGCCTTTGAATTTGGACCAGTATATAATTTAATTGTCTTAATAAATCATCGATATAGCCTACCTGTTGTCTGATACTAATAACAAGATTTTGTTTCTTTTATTAAAGTGAACTATGTCAAATAGCCTTTTTCATTGATCACAAATTCTGAAAGTTGTTTTTTATCTCGCGATGAAAGATCCGGTTCCGGGAAAACGCTTGTGCGAGTTTCATGTTTCGATTTTCTCCTTTTTTGTTGAAAGCAAATCCCGGATTTAACGCATGCATACATTGACAATTGGACTGCATTGTTGCTACCATTAATCATACAGAAAAAAATACACAGAAAGATATTCATTTTCCTTTCTTCTTGCAACTTCTTTAATCCTTTCCCAAAAAAGACCCGGTTTCAACGTCCCTAATAGAGAAAGCGTGTGAAAACATTGAGACAAAAGAAGAAACTCCTGATAACCAGCAGTTTCTCCTTTTGACTCAATAGTTTCTGTGCCATATTGTACATAAATCATTTCCTTTTTATTATGAATTTTGTCGTCTGGAGCAGCTTTCCAATTGGATCAACCCAAAGGTTTGTCATTTTTGAAAGAGTTATCCTTTTCCTACACATGTCTTGATTTTGAATTACGTAGTAAAGGATGCTGTAAATAACCTCGAATGAAGAGACCGACAATACTCAAGGGAGGATCCAGGATTTTTTCCAGGGGGGTTCAAGCCCTCCAGGATTTTTCCGGGGGGGGGGGGGGGGGTACAAGCCCAAATGATGGCTTTAAATAGGTAAAATATGTAACGTTATATATACTAGCATTATACATCAAAATTTGATATTCGGTCAATGCCAGGGGGGTCCGGACACAAACCCCTCTTGATCCGCCCATGATACTGATAACATGTAACCATCATTTTCTCCTTTTTATTTCCATCAATTCTTTTTTGTGCTGTATAACACTATCTATTACTGATTGTTACAAGTTGAATTTTTTTGCCTGTACATATCACCTGAATTTCACCAAGCCTAAAAATTGTCGTTTGGGAAGGGACTAAAATCACAAACAAAACACTTACTATTAGACAGACGCGGACGAATTACATTTCGTCGCTTTTCAACAAAAACCTGGTAACTGCAGCTTCATTTAAGCTGCAGTTACGAGGTTTTTGTTGGAAAGCAGCGGCTTTCTGATACCACTTCTCTAGATATAATGCACGGAATGACAGTTTCTGCACCATAAACTATACAACATCATCAAATTGATGAAGCAAGACAGATAACAACTAGATCTACATCGAGTGTTTTTTTTTTTTTTTTTTTTTTTTTTTTTTTTTTTTTTTTGTCTTGTGTTCATGCTGTTTGGTATTTTCCTCAGACGACAACAATTGCAACAACAGACGTGAAACCAAAATATTAGATGAACTATAATCTGAAAAAATGACCCTTAAAGTATTTTAGGCAAGTATGATTCCAGGGCAGCATGTGCCCATCTGGACTCAAATTCACGGGGTATAACCTGATGTTCTTAACTGCAGTTACGCACATCCAATATGGCGGAGGGACAAACAGGTGAGTTTTACAAACATCGATTTCAGGCACTATCTCAATGCGTTTGATATAATTGTTGTCAAACTTGATCAATAAGAACCCTGTTAACAATGTCGTACTCTCTTTATTCTGATATATCTATTTAGTATGCCAATATCGGAGCTCGAAAAAATGGCATGGTGTGCGTAACTGTTATAATAACTGACATATTTTCAAGTAATAGTTACGCACATCATCGTGATTTTTGAAAGATTTATTACAGCTTTTATACTAACCTAAAAAAGTAAATTCGATTCAAACTCCTTTTATTATAAACAAACATCGTATTGGTGAAGAAAACCGAACGAATAGCACGTCCAGTTATACAAATAAAGCTCGAGAATTATTCCCCTAATTTTGAAGTCGCCATATTAGATGTGCGTAACTATACAGTTACGAAGATCAGGTTATACCCCGTGAAATTGGGATCAATATCTTAAAATATACGTACCGATTCGGTAACGTAAGTTATGTTAATGACGTAACACGAAAAATTCCGACGTCACGTGAACCTCTCTTTATTACATCATAACGGTGCAGCATTTATTAAATTTTTTTAAGGAAAGGAACGTTATAGAGTAGTAAACATTTTTTAGGAAACTTTCGGATAAAATTTTATGAACGTTTGTTTTTAAGTATGCTATTTTCAGATCTATGTCATGCAAGATGACAAGTTCCACAGAATAAAACAGAAACCCGTACTAATCTATTTGCCAATCAGACTAATGTTGAGAGATAGATAACAATAAACACATAAGACGGCAAAAAACTTCTCAATGTGAAATAATGGTGTCACGAGATAACGATAAACGAAGAATTTAGAATAGAACTGGATCTATTAGAAAAGCTTGAAAAAACTTATTGTGGCAATGTTATAATCCAAATTTCGATGCAAGGGCACGAATAAACGAACAGATACGTCGACCTGCCCGTTTACAAGAACTTTAATAGATACATTGGTTGCAATAGTGAGTTTTATAACCACTTTCAACAAATTTTCAGTCGTATTATGACGACTGTTGATCTAGCCCGAAATTAGACAAATCCTTACAAATACATTTATATAGATCGCTCTGGTAGAGATCACGTATGATAATCTGTATGTACATGTATAGCTTACAATAAATGACATGACAGAGCATCTCTAGATGATAGCTAGAAATGCTCTGTCAGGTCATTTATCGTAAGCTATACCGTACATCTAAATGTACCGTGTGTTTTGACGTTCTATAACATGTTTTGACACAACAAGAAATACAAACATGCTAATTAAGATGATTTGCGTGAGAAAATCCATCTGATTTAGTAATTTATATGAAGCCAAAGCGACCTGGGTAACGCTTATACATGTACTCGCACATGCTCTGGACGTTATCCGCAAACAAACACTACGATTTATACGCTTTGGAAAACCTCTAGGGAAAAGACAACTTCGATTGTCGGAATATTTTCCTAAAGTCTTTTTATTACATAATTTATATGATACTTTTCTGTTCATAGTATCATTATTCTTGGAACTGGCTTAACATTTGGTCGTTTCGGTTAAGGTGGGAAAGAAGACGCAGACAAATGGTAATACAAGTACATTCAGATGAATCCTTAAAAGTTTTCCACATGTATATATTGGGTGACCGACGTTCAATTATCACCTTTTCTTCAAGGAATTCAACCTTTGATCACTATGATTTATTTCAGGACTGTATAAAACAAGCATGCCAAGATCTGGTGAACAATCAGTCATCACGAATAAACAGGAATGCTATGATATTTACATACAAGTTACAACACGACGTGCAGCATGTTACAGGTGCAGCGAAATTGTGCAGCGGTATTTAAGCCCCTGTCACACCACAATACGACTGTATGGTGCTTACGAAATGCTCTGAAAATGTAGGTCTTTCAAGCCGCGTAAATATTTCACGCTGATCATTGCTACGCTATGGAGCTCCTGTGGCGCATTTACTGTAATAGGGATCGATTTTTTCAAGTAAACAGTGACGTAATTTCGGATAAAAATATTATATCGTAGATGTTGCTATAAAATCTCATAACTACGGCTTGACTCAGACCGTAGTTACGATATTTTATAACAACGTCGACAATTCATAAACACGTTAACAGTAAACCCAGTCTATCGTCAACAAAGAATTCATTGCTAATATCGCACCAGGGAGGTAGTTGCTTGACATCCTGACGGCGTTTTGGAATGATTAGCCAAGGCCTATGTCTGACGCATTCCATTGACACTCTTGGCGATCACACACTCATTGGAACTTTTTGACATACATGTATCTCTTTTTTTCCATCTCGAGCATTCTTAAATGATTGAATGCAGTGTAGTTTTTCTGTGGTGTGACAGATGTATAAAAGAATACCTCTCTGACAAGCAGCGATATTTCACAGATTCCGACAAATTGTATGTTGCGTCTGCCAACCAATGCAAATTAAACTATCATCGTATATAAACGCAGACAGATTGGTATGAACACGAGAAGCTGCAAAATTTGCACGTAATTGCTTCCCCAAAGATAGAAATAGCCAATGAAGTAGACGACTTTGTTGAACCTTTTACCCAGGCATTTCCCTCGACTGGAGCGTCTCCGGAATTTCCGTACCGTGTTAATGCTGAATTACCTTAGCATACTGTCAAATAATGCCCGAATAAAGGGCGTTGTATTTTGATTGCCAAGCTTTGCGCTATTTCAGTTAGCAAGTCTGCCTATACAATAGCACATTGGACACTAATTGTCGATAACAAATGAGCCGGGATCTGGAAAAACGTCCATTATAGCATTTTTTGAAAATTGAGTTTTAAGATCAGCCTGTTGTCAAATATAGTCAAATATGCATCCATGCTGTTCTCTTTAAGTTACTACAGGTCACCAAGAAGCTATTAGAGAACAACATGGATCCTGATCAGACTGTGCGTATGCACAGGCTGATCTGGATCTATGTTGGGCTCAAAAGCCTTAAAGGAGGTATTTCCAGATCCTGGCTCAAATATTTCTAGCAGGTAAAGGTGTCAACAATGGTTCCAACAATAACTTCTGAAACATCGAAGATGACAATAATCACGTGTCAAATCGAAAACTGGGACCACACCTGCATTGTATTGGACAGAAGAAATAGCATTTGTAGACCTTTATTTGTGAGGGACGAGAAGAAATAAAAACAATGGGGAATCACGTGACACCGAAATTTCAGAAGAACGTCACAAAGTTTAGTAATACTTGAACTATTCGAAATCGGATTGAATTATAGAAGGTGGTAAAATGTCAGAAACTCTCTGGATGTGGTAGATCTTTTTCCAAAATTGACCGACGAACAAGTTATTTTGGTCGTCGACAACTTTCTATCAGCTTATTTTTAAAAGATCCTTTAAATTCATCAAATCCCCAGCATTTTCCCACCTTCTCTGTTTAAAATATTTTTTTTTCAACTCGATAATGTTTTGGCAGAATTTGTTAAAGAAATAGCAAAAAAAAATTGTGTCACGTGATTCCCGAATGTGAAAAGGCTGAGAGTAAGGGTATCGTTTATGCCCGTGCATTCTACTCAGGACCTAGATATGAGTCTTTCTACTATATTACGATTACAAACAATGATTAAATTGTACTCTGTGATTTTAGTGACATAATCTTCAAAACTGATCTTGAAAAGCAGGTGATTATTAAAACGAATTCACGAAAACAAAGAAATGATTTATTAAATAATATAAGACATGGTGAGAACATTTTTCAAACTAACTTATATGCAGGAGGTAGTAAAATTTGTATTTGCGATCCTTCTCGCTTAAATGAGCATTATTATGGAGTATGAAAAGTTTCTATCCGTATTGCTCATTTTGTCTAGATCCGAAACATTTCACATGTAGCATAACTTCAGTCCTTAATTCCCCTCCATTTCTTATATATAACGGGAATCCTATTCAGAAATGAAAGCTTGTCCTCTTTTGACGTCATACAACCCATACAAAATAATGTACTAATGTAATTAGAATTACACTAATCATTCAATATAGAGATCCTATCGCAGTTCAAGGCAAGACTGTGCGTACCCTTTCAGCATTTTCTATTTCCATATTTCGCTATGCCGCGACGTTTAGATAATGAATGCATGTTAACTCATTCCAACACAATGATTCTTCTTCACTCCCAACAAGATAATAGCTTTGGAAACATAGAAACGAAGAAATTGCTTGTGACAAGTAATTTTTTCATTTCCCATAATGTTTTCTACTCACATAGACCCTATTTGTATGTGTCGTCTGTCACGTTTTTCAAATTGAACCACCCTCAAACTTGGCCGTCTGAGAAAGTGTTAAGATATCTGTATGCTGCAGTTCTGCACGAACCTTGTCTAATTGTGAATCATCTGACAGATCTATCTTGGGCTGGCTACCAGAAAATGACAACAATAATTGTAGGAATTAATTTATACGAAATAAATAAATGTGGTGGGAAATGATTTATCGTCGATGGGAGGTCAAAACCTCGTAACTACAGCTTGGAAAAGCTGTAGTTACGAGGTTTTGACGTCCTGTCGACGTTATACAAGCTGTTGGAAAATCTAGATCCTACAAACTCTTTCGCTGCATGACCCAAGTAATATTTTTGAGGGTTCTAAATAGACCAAAAATTCAAATCTTTGATGATTATTTGAATCCTTTTATCCCAACTTCGGTCATATCGATGAAAATCTTTCGTCAAAATGGAAGTGCTTGTCTGGTATCTTACATGAATATAGTGATGTTCAAATCGTTAAGAAAATTATCAAGTAAAATAAATATAGGATTCCAATGAGTATGCCACAACATAGGGTTTATTGAACTTGTAGCTCTGATTTCCACTATACGTAGTCATAACGAAAGAAACAAAACTTGTTAAAAGTCTATCTTAAGTATCTGACAGAGATGTATGGAATAATTGCGCAAAATCTTCATTAATGATGGGGCGCCATGATGGAAGATCAAAACTTTCTCATTCGCCCATGGAATCGTTGGAATTTTGTCATTAAATTAACATCAACACAGAATGCGATAAAATGACAATAAACTCTTGATATCAAGTGACTTTTAATTAAGCCATTAATTTATTTCTATATTCCTAGGAAAGTTTCGCAAAATCCTAAAAATGCAATCTTCTTACTGTCATGTACAATTACAAATTAAATTTTGCTATATGTTTTTCTTTTTTTTTTTTTTTTTTTTTTTTATTGCCCTGTTCTTAACTACGAAGTTAAAAGACGAGTTGGAAGAGTTGTGGAATGACCGTTAATAAAGCGTAAAATATTGATAAGGTATCATGGACATAGAGGTTATCGACGTAATTATATGTATACCATGCCAATCCAGGCCCTTAGGAAGCAATTTCATGGGGGGCTAAAGCCTCAGTGTCTGAATATCGGGGGGGCTAATTTGGATTTTCCCAAATTATCAGAGTGAAAAAAGGAAAATTTGGCATTTTTGGTCAACTTTTTTTTTTTTTTGGGGGGGGGGGGGGCTAATCCTCCCCCTGTTCCTACGGGCCTACAATCTTGTTTTTAAACCTTTCAAAAAAAGGCAAAATTTAAGACCGTTCCAATTTGAAAGGCGCTGAAAACGACAAAATTGATGACGACACAGAAATCGTATATATACATGTATTATTCTTTCGCGCCAATATTTTCCCCAAGTTTCAAAACCGTCTAAGCCAGCATTTCCAAATGCCTTTTCATGTGAACCATCGTAATTGCAATTTCTTTTATTAGAAAACAAGAATTTTATCTTTATAATATCAAGGGAAATTTATTAACCGCATTAACAAAAAAGTGTGGAATTTTGCGCATTTTTGTCTCACCTAGGGG
>CAVMGG010001021.1:0-53593 GCA_963680895.1 Fragum sueziense | reverse complement strand
AAAAGGCAAAATTGTTTGTTTGTTACATTTTTATACGCCCGTCTAAGACGGGACGTATTATGGGATCACCCGTGATGTCCGGCGTCCGGGCGTCCGGCGGCGTCCACTTCTTTGTCCGGAGCATAACTCTGTCACTTTAAGTCCTATTGACTTTAAACTTGGCAGTTATATTCTTCTCATCATTACGGAGTGCAGTGCACAAGAACCATAACTCTACCTGGCTTATGTTTTGAGTTATTGCCCTTTGTTGTTTTTCATACTTGAATCTTGTCCGGAGTATATCTCTAAAAGTATAATAGCTAGGATCATGAAACTTCATGGGTGTATAGATCCTACCAAGGGGGGGTGCAGTGCACAAGAACCATAACTCTACCTGGCTTATTTTTTGAGTTATTGCCCTTTGTTGTTTTTCATACTTGAATCTTGTCCGGAGTATATCTCTAAAAGTATAATAGCTAGGATCATGAAACTTCATGGGTGTATAGATCTCACCAAGGGGGAGTGTAGTGCACAAGAACCATAACTCTACCTGACCTATTTTTTGAGTTATTTCCCTTTGTTGTTTTCATACTAGAATCTTGTCCGGAGTATATCTCTTAAAGTATGATAGCTAGGATCATGAATGGGTGTACAGATCTCATCAAAGGGGAGTGCAGTGCACAAGAACCATAATTCTACCTGGCCTAATTTTTGAGTTATTGCCCTTTGTTATTTTTCATACTTCATTTTTGTCCAGGGCATATCTCGAAAAGTATAATAGCTAGGACCATGAAACTTTTACCAACCTGCTCCCCCTGTCGACATAAAGCAGTGTTACGGGCGTATCTTGTGACAGTTTGACACCTTGTTTTACATTATACCACTTAAAAAAAAGAGTATATAGCAGAGAAGAAAAAGATGGCAGACTTGGCAAAAATGATTTCTAGACAAATGTCTGAAAGGACTTCAACAAATAATTTATCATATGTTATAAATTATATTCATGTAACATAAAAAGTTAATACATGTACTAAGTATTGCCGTAATATTCAAAATTTGCCATTTATGTGCTAGTACAGTATTATATAATTATATATTATATTTCTTTAATCAATTCTAATGTGCTGGCACTTTTTGACTTCTCAAGGAAAATATTAGATAAAACATTGTGGAAATTGAAGAATTGATTGTCACATAAAATTCTTTATTTTCAACAACACTTCCTACCTTGAAAGACATAGCTTAATGAAAAAATGTTGCCAAATTTTCTACAACTTCTTTCCGTTTGAACCAGTCTAAAGTACTGTTATAAGGAAATGTGAAGAAAGAGAAGTCTGGTACTAGGCTATAGTTTTAAACTTTACACTGTCATAATGAAAATATTGTTTTGATGCCTCTAAAAGTGAAATTTCAGGAACAGTCTTAAATTTTGTCTTTTGGTTAAAATATTTAATGAATGGTGCATTATAACATTCAACTTACGAGGGGTGATCCAGAATTAGCGGTGCTGATGCTCTAAAATTAATGTTTATGTGTTTTTCTTAATGAAATTTGGCATAATACAAGTGCTATTCATATTTGACACGATACGGAAATTAAACATTGTCTTTTAATTGCGTCCATGTTGGAAGCGTGTCCATAGCAACCAAGGTACGTTTAGGCGGGGCAGGGGTAGCATAACTTAGCTTTTTTAATATTCTGTTATGTTTTTCAACCCTTTCTAACGCAACAATTTCACTGAGATGTTGTGAACACCGAAAATAACTTCGTGCTATTCTATGACCAAAATTTGAACGTTTTTTGCTGGCTAAACGGGAAAACTGTGAACCACTTTGCTTTGGTGATAAAAGTCGACTATGACGTTAGCAGAGTATTCGAGCGTGCGCAGTTTTTTTTAGTTTTGCGTAGAACTTTGATATTCCATATTCGATACTTGCAAAATCATGTAGAAAAACTCATAAAACATTCTTTATTAGAATTTAACAATTGTTTTGTACCGAATTTTCAAAAGGGGAAGTATATTGCTGTAGGAAAAGAAAGGGGGTAGTAGCCAGAGGAGCAGTCTGGACGCGACGTCAACTAAAGCTGATAAGGGCGTCAACACTGGAGATCACGCTTCACCATCAAATGTATTTGTTACAAGACGGACCTAAGTTATGGTAGAGAGTTTTGGATACGGACAGAAAATTTTAACGTGAATAGGTTCAGCTTTGAGTAGATTCCACATCTACCTAATACAGAAATTCTGGGAAAACGTGTACAGGCGTTGAAAGAATTCTGTATCAAAGATTTCGCCTAGAAGCAAATTCCGTGATAAAATCCAAACAATATATTAATTTAAGTGCGCTTGTATGACCTTAAAAGACTTCAAATCACAACAGCAGACGTCACCTGTCTCATCCCCAATCAAAGAAAGCTAAAATCGTTCCTTTTCATCAGTTTAAGCTTCAGATGAATTTCGGGTATTTCCCTTATGGAATCTGTACTGAAATGTCCGTTTCAAGGACTTCGGTGAAATAGCTCCAGACAATCAATGGATGTTTTCTACAATCAACAAGCAATGGTACATTGACATGTAAAGTGGATGAATTGAACGTCATAGTAAGTGTATTGCATCTCTGGTGAGGAGTAACGTCAGTATTTTAATGTTGCGAACTTGCGACGTTGTGACGTCAGGTGCATACCTGCCCCGCTTATGCTTTATATACAAAACTAGTTTTATTGTAACTTTTTTGTTTTAAGTCCGATTTTGATGATATTTGGTCCATAGATCATTGATAAATTACATTTCATGCTGTTAAAATTTAATTGACTTTGATGGAATCGTATTGAAGTTATAAAACCTGTACCGCTAATTCTGGATCACCCCTCGTATGTCCAAAATGTGAATAATTTATTAACACACATTAGCTAGCTTTTAAACAGACATTTGTTCTTAAAATGCTTACGAAATATGCAGTATACATATTATTGTTTCATAGAATGATACTTATTTGAATTTGTTATAATGTCTTGTGTGTTATCTTTTTTCAGATAAAGGAAATTATTTATATGACACATAACTATTCTTGCTTTTCTTTCATTGCCTTTTAAAACAGTTCAACAGTATATCATTTGTTATGTTAGAAAATGTCAATACTTGATTGATCTATCCTTATGTGTGTTTCATAAAGTTTCTGGTGATGTAGTCTTTGGAGACTGTTAAAGGTCCCCCACCAACCGCTGTAGTCTTTAATGCTTGCAAACATAATTTTGCTATAATGTTCACAGATCTGAAAATTTCTGATTTCTCATTGACAATATCGGGTTACTTTTAGGAAACAAGCTGGGTTATAATGTTGTGAATGTTGCTTTAATGCTGAAACTTTGTGAATATTTGATGGTTTTGCTCATGGAAAATTCCCTAAATGTTTTCTCTTTTTTAGGTCCTGATAGCCAACATTTTCTCCTTTTTCCCTCGATGATTTGTTACATTACATG
Source organism: Fragum sueziense (assembly GCA_963680895.1). NCBI lineage: Eukaryota > Metazoa > Mollusca > Bivalvia > Cardiida > Cardiidae > Fragum > Fragum sueziense. The sequence goes on along the minus strand of CAVMGG010001021.1, from coordinate 50,134 downwards.
CATACTTTATGGCAGCTATTTTGTCATTTGCTACAACTTAGATCCAGTCTTTTTATTGTTTATTTTTAGCTCACCTGAGCACGAAGTGCTAAGGTGAGGTATTGTGATCTATCAATGTCCGGCGTCCGTCTGTCCGTCTGTCCGTCTGTCCGTCACGGCGTCAACAATTTCTTTAAACGACATCTCCTCCTAAACTACTGGGTCAAAATCAACCAAACTTGGCAGAAATGTTCCTTGGGTGGTCCTTTATAAAAATTGCTAAAATAATTGAAATCCATGAAAAACTCTGGTTGCCGTGGCATCTGAAAATGGGAAATTTCACAAAAGCTCAAAAATTTCTTTAAACGACATCTCCTCCTAAACTACTGGGTCAAATTCAACCAAACTTGGCAGAAATGTTCCTTGGGTAGTCCTTTATAAAAATTGCTAAAATAATTGAAATCCATGAAAAACTCTGGTTGCCGTGGCATCTGAAAATGGGAAATTTCACAAAAGCTCAAAAATTTCTTTAAACGACATCTCCTCCTAAACTACTGGGTCAAAATCAACCAAACTTGGCAGAAATGTTCCTTGGGTGGTCCTTTATAAAAATTGCTAAAATAATTGAAATCCATGAAAAACTCTGGTTGCCGTGGCATCTGAAAATGGGAAATTTCACAAAAGCTCAAAAATTTCTTTAAACGACATCTCCTCCTAAACTACTGGGTCAAAATCAACCAAACTTGGCAGAAATGTTCCTTGGGTGGTCCTTTATAAAAATTGCTAAAAGAATTGAAATCCATGAAAAACTCTGGTTGCCGTGGCATCTGAAAATGGGAAATTTCACAAAAGCTCAAAAATTTCTTTAAACGACATCTCCTCCTAAACTACTGGGTCAAAATCAATCAAACTTGGCAGAAATGTTCCTTGGGTGGTCCTTTATAAAAATTGCTAAAAGAATTGAAATCCATGAAAAACTCTGGTTGCCGTGGCATCGGAAAATGGTAAATTTCACAAAAGCTCAAAAATTTCTTTAAATGACATCTCCTCCTGAACTTCTGGGTCAAAATCAACCAAACTTGGCAGAAATGTTCCTTTGGTGGTCCCTTATTAAAATTGCTAAAAGAATTGAAATCCATGAAAAACTCTGGTTGTCATGGCATGGGAAAATGGGAAATTTCACAAAAGCTCAACAATTTCTTTAAACGACATATCTTCCTTAACTTCTGGGTCAAAATCAACCAAACTTGGCAGAAATGTACCTTGGGTAGTCCCTTATTAAAATTGCTAAAAGAATTAAAATCCATGAAAAACTCTGGTTGCCGTGGCACCGGAAAATGGGGAATTTCACAAAAATTCAACTATTTCTTTTAACCGACATCTCCTCCTTAACTTCTGGGTTAAAATGAACCAAACTTGGCAGAAATGTTCCTTGGGTGGTCCCTTATAAATATTGCTAAAAGAATAAAAATCCATAAAAAACTCTGGTTGCCGTGGCATCGGAAAATGGTAAATTTCACAAAAACTTAACTTCTTTAAACAACATCTCCTCCTTAACCTCTGGGTTAAAATCAACCAAACTTGGCAGAAATGTTCCTTGGGTAGTCCCTTATAAAAATTGCTAAAAGAATTGAAATCAATGAAAAACTCTGGTTGCCGTGGCATCGGAAAATGGAAAATTTCACAAAAACTTAACAACTTCTTTAAACGACATCTCCTCCTTAACTTCTGGGTTAAAATCAACCAAATTTGGCAGAAATGTTCCTTGGGTGGCCCCTTATGAAATTTTTTAAAAGAATTGAAATCCATGAAAAACTCTGGTTGCTGTGGCATCAGAAAATGGGAAATGTCATAAAACTCATCAATTTTTGTAAACGACATCTCCTCCTAAATTACATGGCCAAATTCTTCTCTGGGACCACAATGCGTAACATATGCAAAGTTATTTGGCATTATTAAAACATTACTCAGGTGAGCGATTTAGGGCCCTCAGGGTCCTCTTGTTTAGATAATGGTATACTGCAGGTAATTATTGCTCTGAAATCTTTCTGATGGGGAGAAATGAGTCAGCTGAAAATAACCCCTATCCAAGCCCGTTCATTTCCTTAGCAATCCCTAGGTTCATATATCACAGCGCAGATTCATGTGACAACAATTTCCCAAAATCATCAATATTTCTGGTCATATGTAACAGATTTGAATTTGATTTGAAGACAAAACATCATGAATTTGCTAACTGTGGCAGATTTTTGAAACATCTGCTTATAAAATAGTTATTGACAATCCAAGTTAGATTTTACTAGGTTGTCAAATACTCTTCTATCAGCTGATGTTCAAAATATCTCATATCCACCAAGTCTCTGGCGTATTTCGGCCTCCTCTTTCCAAAACAATTAAGATAGGAGAGCTCACATATTAACAGAATTGTTGACTATTTTCTGCAAGTGTTGTGTCACATGGTTGCCCACCATATTCACTTCCTTGATGGAGAGAGCTTTTGAAAACGCTTGCAGAGAAAAAGGAGGAGAATGCTGACTACCAGAATTCTCTACCTTTCCCTTTCTATGATGTAATAGAAACATCTGACTTCTGATTGATAGGTTTGCCCTTTCGCAAGCAAGGTCTGCTTTTGACGTCCCTAATAGAAAATCAATATCTTAGAAAACATTGTGGCAAATGAAGAGAATATTGATAATCAGAATTTTGTCCATTTGTATGAATATTTTCTAGGTTGTATTGTACACAAATCAAATCTTTTATCAACTTCCATTTTGTCAAATGCATCAGCTATTTAAATAGGACAACTCTAGAATTTTGCTTTTTGTGAAATATTTAAGCCTTTCCCAATCAAGACCTGGTTTTGACCTGTCAAATTGAGAAGGCTTGTGAAAACATTTTAACAAAACAGATAAATGCTGATAATCAACATGGTTAAAATTGCATGCGCTGCTTTGGGGAAATCTAACAAAATCACTTCATTAAGGCTAGCCAAAGTTTATACAACTGGGCCCTGATGGCTAATCACTGAGACTTTTTACTTTCACCTAAAGTTTCCTCTTGGCTTAACCCTTTCTTAAACATTTCATAAAATTTTAAACTGGCCAAAGTTGATGGAAGCTGTAAAGAAAAGTTTGAAGTTGATGAAAATGATAATGCTTTGGTATAAAACATTGTAAGAAATGAAGAAATTGTCTGTTAGTTATTTTCATTTTCCACAATGTTTTCTGATGCCTCATGTGTTATAACTCAGGTTCCAAAATGTGTCACCGTGTGGGAACAGGTTAACAGCCAATGTTATACTTAAAGGTGAAAAGACATTGACATGTTTTTTATACGCCCGAAGGGTCGTATTATGTTATGGCCCCGCTCGTCCGTCTGTCCGTCCGTCCGTTAGCAATTTCTTGTGTGCGCAACTCCTCCTACAGTTTTGATCAGAATTTGATCAAACTTGCCACAATGAATCTCCATGGTGTCTAGTTGTGCACCTCGCTTACGGAATTCAGATAACTCTTTTCGTTTTTGAATTATCTGCCCTTGAATTGATAAAATGCCCATTTTCTTGTGTGCGCAACTCCTCCTACAGTTTTGATCAGAATTTGATCAAACTTGCCACAATGAACCTCCATGGTGTCTAGTTGTGCACATTGCTTACGGAATTTAGATAACTATTTTCGTTTTTGAATTATCTGCCCTTGAATTTAAGGAAAAATACCCATTTTTTCAAAAATGCCCATTTTCTCCTGTGTGCTACTTCTACAGTTTCAACCAGAATTTAATCAAACTAGCCACAATGAATCTCTTTGGTCTCTTGTTGTGCAAACAATATTTTGATAACTTTTCATGTTTGAATTATCTGCCCTTGAATTGAAAAAATTGCCAATTTTACTGACAAGCCCCTCTCGGGCGTATATGCGCCGCTCTGCGAAGCTCTTGTTTCTTATGGCCAGTGGACTGAACAACAGCAGTTTCGAGAAGCGAACATATATCCGCCTGGGTGTTGCCAGTGAAATAAGGCACTTTAGGGAAGAAAATTCAAGAAGGACAAAAAGCTATCTAAATCTAATAGGTGACATGCCCAACTAGAGACAACGCAGATTCATTGTTAACCCTTTCCCAAACAAGACCTGGTTTTGACGTCCCTATTAGAAAAGGCTTAACAAAAGAAGAAACTGCTGATAACCAGCAGTTTCTCCTTTTGTCTCAATATTTTCTGTGCCATATTTTACACAAATTCTCACTTTGATAACATCCATTTTGTCATTTATGGCAGTTTTTGAAGTGGATCACCCTAAAATTTTGTCGTTTGGGAAAGGGTTAATTGTGAAAAGTTTATCTCCTGAATGAAACTGTAGGAGTTGAGCACACAAGAAATTGGTTACACATACAGACAGGTGAAGAATGGGCAACAAGGGAAATATAATTTGACCCTGTAGGAAGTTTAGGTGTAAAAATAAACAAAAAGTAGTTAATTTCATTTACACATATAAAATCTAATCTTCACAATTTAACTTGTAACAAATATGTAGAGAGTAGAGATCATTCTTTTACACACATTTAAATAAGTATAGATATAGTTTATTGAACAAATGATTAACCCCTTTGCCAAACAATTCTTGTTTTTTTACATTTATAGTAAAGAAAGCTTAAAAAACATCAAATGGAAAGAAAGATGCCAAAAAGACAGTATTTGTTTGTTTAAGCTCCTTTCAAGTCTTGATTCATTTGTGATCAAAATCTTCAAATTTAATTTACATAATTATATTGTCATCTGCTAATATCTCTTTAAATTCTTTCCCAAGCAAAGCCTGCTTTTGATGTCCATGATTAGGTTTGGAAAACATTGAGACAAAGGGAGAAATTGATGACAATAAGCAATTTCTCCTTCTCTCTCAATATTTCCTTGTTCTTTATCAAACCTTTAGAAACATCTCTTCCATTGAATAATTTTGCCATCTGCAGTAGCTTTGGAATTGGACCATCCTAAAATCTTGCCGTTTGGGAAAGGGGTTAGTTAATGGGATACTTTTTGTATCATTTGAATAGTCCCATTCAGTCAACAACACCAAAACAATTTACAGTAACTCATCACACAAAAACGTCCTGCCCAAAGAAGGAATTCTTACTTTGTCGGGCGAAGCAAGAATTCCTAAATGTGCGAATAATTCTAGAATTGGCCGTGCGCAAAGTAAGAATCAGGACAAAGTAAGAATCGATTATCAATTTTTTGCTGCCTGCGCAATGTAGGAATGGAGGATACTAAATAAGAATGGTTTATCACTTACAATAAATATTATTCGTATGTACGTCTTTGTCATCGTAAAATATTTGAATGCATATTATAGAATAGTTAAAAAACATTTTTAAAAATTATGTAATTAATGACTAATGTACATGAATATTAAGGACACATTTTCGCATTGTAGTCCAAGATCTATTTGGTGTAAATCATTAAAGCTGTGACAAACTACTCGTATAAGGATTGAGAAGTTTGCGATATCATTACAAAAATCAAAGTGCTGAGAGCACTGTAATTGGACGTCTCTGTTTGATTGAGCGGGATTGTACATGAACGAAAGATATTTTATTCATTCTTCTGTGTTCAATTCTATAAGATCGGTTTCGGACATACGAAATCGGCTTTAATACCAGAAAACCCTTCTCAGGCTTCAAATTGATTTGATTGCCGTTTCAAGACAACTGATTTGTCTCTATGAATAATCACTATTAATTTGATTACCAAATTCAATTAAGGCCATGCGATTAGCACTTTTGTCTTCTTGTTTCGGTTTACTATGAGTATTGTCGTCAGTTATACTTTTCATTGATTTTATAAAGTACGCTACAAAGCAATTTATTCAAAATGTAAGCCAACGCGCTACATAAATGAAAGCCGCGATAGCTCACTTAGCAGAGCACTCACCTTGTACTCTTTACACGTTATATCCGGAAGGCCCTGGGTTCGAATTCTACTCAGACATTGTTCTTTTTAATCATCTTTTTTATACGCCGCCGGAGGCGGACGTATATTGGCACCATCTTCTCCGTCTGTCCGTCCGTCCGTCCGTCCACTTTTCTTGTCAACGCAACTCGTCCTAAGTTTCTGGCTGGATCTTCTTGAAACTTGGTCGATGTTATCACCTCAATTGGAAGATGTGCATGAAGGAAGATTTTTTATGGTTCATTGATTTTTGCCTGAGTTATGCCCCCTTAAAACTTAGTCTCTGGGGCTGATTGAAATTGCAGCCTTGTCAACACAACTTCTTCTAAGATTCTGACTGGATCCTTATGAAACTTGGTTGATGTTATTACCTTAATTGGTAGATGTGCATGAAGTAAGGATTTTATGGTTCATTGATTTTTGCCTGAGTTATGCCCCCTTCAATCTTAGTCTCTAGGGCTTAATGATATTTCAGTCTTGTGACGCAATTCCTTCCAGGTTTTTGACTGGATATTTATAAAAACCTTTTTGTGAACACAACTTTTTACATGTTTTTGTGTGAATATTTATAAATCCTTGTCAATGTAATTTTTTTTGTCTCAAGTTTTATAAGTGGCGGCGTATATTGTGACCATGGCACTCTTGTTTGACTTCTATCTCCACCATCGTTGGCGAAAAAACGACCGCAGTGATTTAGAATCGATCTTAACACAAATTCAACGAAAAAAAGTAATGAAACGACGATCATTTACATACAATTCTGCTCAATCAATGAGAGGCGTCTAAATATAGTGCTCCAAGCACTTTGATTTTTATTCCTGTTTAGAGTAAAAAAAGAAATAAAACACGGTAGCAGTTTTCCCTGGTTGTGGTTACAAAACAAATTCAATACATACTTTTCCTGAAACAAAATACCAGATGAATTGGAGCACCTAACCATGGATTCCTCATACAAGTACTACCGCAGCATCCTTACATCTACAGATGTGCATAAAAAGAAGAAATTGGGAACGTGCCGTAGGGAAAATGGCAATGGAGTACAATAAGCAATTTAAATCTTTATATCATTATCAACGAAAATTTGAGAATAGCAATGTCCCTATCTGTACACATATTCATAAGATCATCCAGGTACCATCTGTTGCAGACCCATTGCTTCATCTTCTTAGCTCAATACACGTAAACGGGTCACTTAAACGAAATAAATACAGATCGCTGTCACTTAGTCTTATACGAGTAATAATCATTGTTGTCATGATCATCGATCAGTATGTAAATAGGTCATGATACTGTCGAATATCAGTGATACAGATGCTGGAGAAAAAAAACTCGTAAGAGCAACTATTTTTCTGAATAGGTGGATTTCACTAGTGTCTCATCTGAGGCTGTTCAGATGGAACCCCGATTTGTCATGGAGTCGAACCCGAGTTGCGAAATGAACTCACTCCCCGATAATCAATTTCAAAACCCTGGTTCCAAAGTACGTCTCGTGGAAACCCCATTCCTTTAAATATGTCAAAGACTTAAACAACAATGATCAAAGAAAAGGAGCCTATCATACACAATACGTGCATTAAATTGGGTAATCATTCTAAAATGTGTGTTTTCAGTAAACACATCAAGAAAAACAAACGTTTTAACAAACGTTTTACAGAAGAAATAATCCGAACTGGTTTTGAACCAACGGCGTTCCAAATTTCAAACTGAAAAAAGGTTGCGAGGTTAATCCTTTCCCGTTTGAGCTATCGCTGCTGCTGATGATATAGGGTGTCTGTTTACATTATAACCATAGTGTATGCATGTATCGCTTTCTAAAGATCTTACCCTTTACACAATAAATATTACGAAAGTCAAAAAACTACAATAAAATGATTAAATCGAAAAAAGATCGTAAAGTTGGTTAAGACGTGGCATGAATTGAATCGGCCAATGAATCTTATAGTATTTGTTAGAGAACACATAGAAAGTAGGAAAAGATACGACAGTTTTCCTGTATGGTCGCAAAATCTATTTTGAATTTTGGTCAACTGGCAATTGAGTCTGAGAAAGGGTTTTTTGGTAATGAAAACCCATTTCGCCTGTCCAAAAGTGATTATAAGAATTGTACGTCCTTTCGGACGTCCAATTAATTAATCCAAAAATTGTTAGAATACTTGAACCCTTAACAAATAGTACCCAGTTTGATGTCCTGCACAGAAAGAACCTGTCAAAACTTTAAGGCGAGAGACGAAAATGCTAACCACCAGTATCTTCTCCTTTTGTATCGATATTTTCCCCACTATATCGTACATTAGTCATATCTTCATCAATATTTAATTTGTTAACGAAAGAAATAGATAGGTTTAACAAGAACAAAAACACTAAAACAGACAAAGACCAAGCAATGGGAAGACATGAATGTAAATTGTGTTTTTTTTTTTTCATTGAAGATTACTCGAAAAGTAACACCTATTATTTTCACTTACAGCACCAGATTAAACATTCTTACTTTGTCGAAAAAAAAAATCTTGCTTTGCGCACAGAACAAAGTAGAAATGCAAATATGCGATTTACAAGCCCTGTGCAATTCTACAATTGTCTGGTACAATTCCGGAATCGGAGGACAAAGTAAGAATTCCTACTACGCGCAGGACAATTCTAGAATTGCACTAATTCATACTTTGCGCAGAACATATACATGTGTGAAAAATGCATGATACACTATGGCAAGCATTGATGAAATGGAAAAAAAAGATTTCTTCTCTTTTATTTCTATTGAATTAGTGATGTCAAATGATGATTGGTTAGAAAAAGGTAAAAAGGGTAACAAAAAAAGTGATGGCGCCCATATATCCAGAGGGGCCTCAGCTACAATGGTTCATGAAAAATTCATTTAACCCTTTCCCAAACAAGACCTGGTTTTGACGTACCTTATAGGAAAGGTTTTGGAAAATATTGAAACAAAAGAAGAAACTGCTGATAACCAGCAGTTTCACCTTTTGTCTCAATGTTTTCTGTGCCATAATTTACACAAATCCTATCTTGAGTAACATCCATTTTGTCATTTGTGGCAGTTTTTGAAGTGGATCACCCTAAAATTTTGTCGTTTGGGAAAGGGTTAAACTCACTTTAATAGGACTGTTTTGCAAATTCGAGAGGGGCTCAGTCCCCTGGATCCGCACATGGATCTATATACAAGTTATGACCTTTGTAATTTTAAGTGGTGGTATATTGCAATAATATAATTATTAAGTTTTCACAGTAAATTGGACAGACTCCAGTAAAACAATGTGCTCATGGTCCATCGATACAGGTACCAAAAATTATTGAGTTGAATTAGTGAGATGAATTTCGTTAACCTTAAAACAGAAATTGATTTGTTTTTAAGTTTTAACAATATGCTCTTGATCCTTGGCTTCTCAAAATAGTCACTGATAATGTAAAGAACCTTTTCACAGAGAGGAAAAGGGGGTAAAAAGCAATACATTTGTATTTCAATTGTCATTCTTCAAACCCTATGTTAATTGTTGTGGGTACCTATTGGAATAATCTTATTGAGAATATTCAAATGAGTATCCGTGTCAACATATAAATTGAACCCATTACCAAACAATAAATTTTTGACTGGTCCAAATTTAAAGAATTTGCAGATGACAATTCAAAGTTAAGGAAATTTAAAGTATTTTGGTCTTTTTCTATCGAAAACGCTGTGGGAAATGAAGAAATTGCTTGTCACAAGCAATTTCTTCATTTTCCACAATGTTTTCCCAAGCCATTATCTTGTAGGGAGTCAAAAAGAGTCACTGTGTGGTAATGGGTTGAAATATGCACTAGTGTTTCTACCCTCTTATCTGTTGCTCTTTAAACTTTTCAAAACTTAACATGTGCAATTATACTCTCAGGTAAACTTCCAATTATGAGTAGGATCTATCTCTTATTGTACATTTCATTCTTCCACAGCAGGCCATTCTTCTTCTGTAAGTGTCTTCTTTAAACCTGCAAACAAATGGTATTATACAAATATGTGAGACATCAAGGGAAAATGGTGTCCATTCATACCTACAAAATGAATAGTGTACACTTCAGTGAAATGGTTTTAAAACCCATTCCCACATGATTAATGATTTTTTTTTTTTTTTTTGATATCCAGGCAAATAAAGCCTTTAGGTTTTGGAAAATATTGTGGAAATGAATAAATTACTTAAGGTTTCTATCTATTTTCATCGTTTTCCATGAGCGTTCCCAGACAGACCAAAAATGTAAAATTTCATTCACTTAAATTGTTCTTTTTAAACATCTTTGAATTAATTTGGATTAGTCTAAAATTTTGCTGTCAGTAATGAGTGAAGAGGAAGAAAACTCAATATATCTGTAGGCTTTAGACATAGATGCATCTTGTGACAGAAAAATTTAATTTAGTACCAGCTACTTGAAACTATAATAGAATTGTGGGAAATTACTTTTTAAGACAGCCAAGTGCAGAGAAATTAAAGGTACACTTGCAAAAACAAGACTGAACAACAAATAGATCTATTGGAATGAATACAAAATTAAAATCTCACCATTCATATCAAAAGATCTGGAAGTTGGAAAGTAAGAGGCTCTGTCCATACAATCATCACTAAAAATGTCTCCACTATATGAATACTGGAAGAATGTGAAGGGACTTGTAGTGTCATATTGATTCTCAGTTTCACATGTAACACAGTGTAAAGGTGAACGATTAGGGCCTTTAGGGTACCCATCATCATTAGGTTTTATATAGTTCCTTATTGCACCTCCATGACTACTTGTTCTGTTTCTCTGCCATACTGGATGGTCGGGCTCTATACCCATTATCTAGAATAAAATAAGTGACAGATTTATAATAACCCATCATCATGCGGAATAGATAATAAGCCCTATCCAAAACAACAAAATACACAGTGTAAAGGTGAACAATTAGGGCCTTTAGGGTACCCATCATCATTAGGTTTTATATAGTTCCTTATTGCACCTCCATGACTACTTGTTCTGTTTCTCTGCCAAACTGGATGGTCGGGCTCTATACCCATTATCTAGAATAAAATAAGTGACAGATTTATAAGAAGCCATTAATGATTATCATGCTGAACTTAGCCCCAACCTAAACAACAAATATTGTGAGAAAAAGAAAAAAAAAGAGTGTTTATCATAACCAGATATATAGGTAAACGGACAAGTCGGACAACTCGGGCAACTTATTTCAGAAGCACTGTAAGAGGTTTATAATAAACCATTATCATGGGGAACTTATAATAAGCCCTATCCCAAACAGCAAAATACAAGGGGCCCAGGGCTAACTAACTTGGAATATGCTGTAGATCTAAAATGGATGCTGAAAAAAATCTGTATAATACAGTGGTAAAGACTAGGCTAGCAGGGGCCCAGTTGCCCAAGGACCCTAGATATTAGGCTGGTTCACTGAATATTTACAGAAATGCTCATACCCTTGATGTTAAGTTTTGAATTTTGCTATTCTGGGCCCCTAAGTTAAAATTGTCAGTCTTTTCCCCTGTAATATAGTTCAGAAAATAGAAAAGCAAAAGGAGAAAATGAGATAATCTTGAAATATGGCACAGTGAATTAACTTATAAATGGGAAGTGTATTTACAAGTGTGTGTAATTTGATGCATTTTGTATGGCTAGAAAGTGTTGTTTTTAGCTCCACTGGCCTTTCAGGCCAGCGGGCTATTGTCATAGCGGTGTGTCCGTCGTGCGTCCGTCCGTCCATCCGTCCGTCCGTGCGTCCGTAAACTTTTTCTTTAAAAATCTTCTCCTCAGAAACTACTGGATGGATTTCAACCAAACTTCACAGGAATGATCCTTGGGTGACCCTCTCTCAGATTCCTACAATTAGTTTGGATTGAACTAGAATAACTTGAGTTATCTGCCCTTGAATGTCAAAAAAAGCTGGTTTTGACTTTATTTTTACTCTAAAATCTACAAATATTAACCAATCAAGACAAAACTTGGACAGAATATATATAAGCATGATATCCTGCCTGGGTTCAATTTTCAGCTTGATCGGAATTTTACATCATGAGTTATGTGCCCTTGAATTTGACAAAATTTCCATTTTCGACTTTGTTTTCACTCTAACAACCACAATTGTTAACCAATCAAGATGGTATTTGGACAGAATCTTGTTGACAACAAGATCTTGCTTTTGTGTAATTTTCAGGATGATTGCATTACTACAATGTGAGTTATGTGCCCTAGAAATTGACAAAATTTCAGTTTTCAACACTTTTTTAACTTTTGTGGCCACATATATAGATTAATACTGACAACATTTGGACAGACCATAAGATCTTGCTCGAGTTTAATATTCAGCTTGATTATTGTGGTGTTCAAGACATAAATTATCAAGTCAAAATCATATTTTTAGATCAGAATGTCTTTATTTTCATGACCACTATGATAAATACACAATCGCAACTTCTTGAACTAATTATCATAAAGAAAAACAACTCTTACTGAACTTTAAATTGCTCATATCAAAAGTTACTTCCCTTAGTCTACCACAATTATCAACTCACATATTGAATTATGTGCCCTTGAATTTGGCATAATGACAGTTTTCAACTTTATCATCACTCTAAAAATCCCCAAAATATTAGTCAATCATTTACCTTCTTTTTGCTTTGACCACATAATTGCTTCTCTTTACTTTGTTTCTGCTCTAAGAATCACAAGAATTTTAAAATATATCAGTTTAAGCATTTAGATAAATTTGTCAAATTTTTTATAGTAAACCACAAGAAATTCAGGCCTGTGGAGCGACTCAAGACCTTCAGGTCTTTCTAGTTCATTATGAGTCTTCTACCTTAAATTAATTCAAAAACTGCCACAGACTGACAACAAAGTTGATGTTAATAAAGATTGGATTTGTGTGCAATTTAATAATATAGTGAGTAAAATATTGAGGCAAAGGAAGACAATGCTGATCATCAGCTTTTTTTCTTTTGCCTCAATGTTTCCCAAGTGTTAAAATAGGTAAGTCAAAATGTGATCATGTTTGGGAAAGGGTTAGATCCAAAGTTTTACTTTGCAACAATGAAAATAAAGCAACAATTACCTCCTCACAGCATCTTCTACTGACTACAGCAGAATGGTCAATTTTGGCCCACAGTCTGTCTCTCTTGGATAAGAAGTGTGGAAACTTTTCCCGCCATGATTTTCCCAGTGCCCATGGAAATATCTCATATTTAACATCCTCATCATCCTCCTCCATGTCATTAGCTAGGTATCTGAAACAGGGAAATAATGAATATTTCGTCAGTCACATTCGAAAATGTCGTAACTACAGCTTCAATAAGCTGTAGTTACGTCATTTTCGAACGTGGCTGAAAATTTGTCATACTTTAACCCTTTGCCAAATGACAAAATTTTGGACTGTTCCAATTTGAAAGGTGTTGCAGATGACAATTTAAAGACTTAAGTTGATGAAATTTTACATATAGTCAATAATGTTGAAAATGATATTCCTCAGTAATATTAGATACTTTTTTCTAGTAGAACTTCCACTAAAGTTCTCCTCATTCTTCTGAAAAATTAATTAATTTAAAACTGGATGATGGTCTAGATCTATATTATTAGGTTATACAGGGCTCGAATTTCCACTAGCATACTGGCAATTTGCTAGTTAGAATTACAAATTGCTAGTAATTTTATCTGACTCTATATTTGTTTGGCTAGTGGAAAAAAATTCCGACCCACAAGTTTTATATCAATGCAGCCTGAAAAGGCTTACAGGGCGTCAACTCAAAATTTTGAAAAAAATATAGTAATATAGGACATTTTGGAGCAAAAATATAGGACAAATATAGGACATTACTCACGGCCTCAACCTTCCAAATGCACATTAAAATACCTTGTTAATGTTGTTTCTCTGTAGTACAACTGCTAGATTTTAACACGAAATGATGTGCATATCATAACATTTATCCCTTAGAAGGGCATTGAGACATGCTATGTACACGCAAAAATGTAAATATCTAAAGAGTCTGGTATTGGCCAATGGGCCTTGACAAACATACTACTAGGAAAGAGAATATTGTGAATTTGTCAATGTTTTCCATCTTCATTTCTCTCCGAAACCTATGAAATAGGGCTGATTTCATTGCAAAGTGATATTTTTAGTGTTCCATGAGCAGAGGTCCATGAGGTTATACTACATGAATGAATCTCTAAGCTTTATCTCTAGGTAAATTCCAGGAACCTACAACATATTACAATTTTCAATGCATAGTAATAAATTGAGGCAACCCTAAGACAATCATACACACAAAATTTCATAGGCCTGGGTTAGATGTTCAGGACAGCTTTGGAAAGTTTCCACGCCTAGTGTGATGCACTGGTGCAGTGGTTGCAGAAAGTGGGTCCATAATAAATGTGTTGGTATAGAAAGATCAAAGAAGGTCAAAACTTAAAACATGTCAGTTTGATGGAAGACCCCAGTCTGAGGTACAGGTTGGACAAGACAAGTCAGTGGTAGTTGCATCATTCTGCTGTCTGGGAAACATGATTTCTGCAGCCCATGAATGCGACTTCGCTATCATAACCAGAGGAGTCAAAGCTGCATAGAAAAAGTTAAAAGAGCTGATGTCAATCCTCACATAAACCTATCTCAATTACCAAACACCAGGCAAAATATCTTCAAATCCTGTCTGGAGCTTGAAATTTATGCAAGTGAGACATGGTCCCTATCCAATCTAAACTTGCAATGTCTGCAGGGTAATAATCCAGTGATTATCAGACAGATATACAACATAAAACCACAGGATATCTCCAATACTATATCAAGCAAGCTCCACAAACAGCTTGGGCCTGCTGCTTGGCCTCTAAGGACTGGAATGGAGCTTACAGTCCCGAAAGGAGGCCTAGGTGGCATGGACATTTGGAGAGATCCAATGGGGCAATCAAAACAGCTTTCTACATGCAGATCTAGCACTAGCATTTGCAGACCAGGAAAGCCAAAGATGATGTGGAAGCAACTATAGAAGAGGCAATAGAGAGAATGGAACTTACTAGACATCGAACCTCAAAAGAAAGACAGAAGGAGAACATGAAAGAGGACAGCAATGCATGCATCAAGCTAGCCAGAAGGGATCTCAGATATGGACAATATCCCTACCCCTTGATATTAAAATACATGAAACCCAGGAGAGAGTGAATTAAGACCTTATGGTTTGGAAGAAGATTTTCCCCTTTATCTCTCTTAAATCTGGGAACCCACAACATAGGATTTTGATCATTGACACATATTATATGAAATTCTAAATTTCCTGGAATTCCACCAGACAATGCTAGACGAAATTTCATAGCTCTATGCCTGAAGAGTAGAGATAATCGCCCTGTTCATAAAATAATGGGACACACAACATAGGGCTAATTTTTAAAATTAACCCTTTCCCAAACAAGACCTAGTTTTGACGTCCCTAATTGAAAAGGCTTGGGTAAACATTGGCACAAAAGAAGAAACTGCTGATAATCAGCAGTTTTTCTTCTGTCTCAATATTTTACATGCCATATTTTACACAAATTCTATCTTAAATAACTCCCATTTTGTCATTTGTGGCAGTTTTTGAAGTGGATCATGCTAAAATGTTGCTGTTTGGGAAAGGGTTAAATGAAAAGTAATAATTTGAATTATTCTGGTAAGAACCATGAGTTGATGCTATATCCAAAATTTGAAAGTTCTATCCATTTGGATTTGGGAGAGATAGTGTCGAAGATTTCTCTATTTTTTGTTTGTAAAATCAGGTAACCTACAGCAGAATGCATAATTTTCAATACAGTTGGAATCAAAATGATGTTGAGCCATGCAAAATTTAAAGTTAATGGTTTGTGATAAGAAGTGTTTTGTAAGTGTGTTCAGACAGAGACTGCACAGACAGCTGGTGATCCAAATACAATGCCTCAAACCTAGCAATTTATGTTTTAGGTAAAGTAAAAAGCAGCATCAAATATTTTAAATCAAAATTAATGTTTCTGATACCTGTATTCATGTATACATGTACATTATCTTTTTTTTTTATCTGAATATGGTACTAAATCATTTTACAGATACTTCAACACACATCATTTTGATCTGCATCTGTTTAAAGTCTATTACTATCTTTATTTCTTCAACTTCTTTTTCACACTATATTATTCCATGAAAATATAGTATTGGTGATGACTATATAGGACACCTTTTAAATATAGGACAATATAGGACAGCTATCAAAATATAGGACAAATATAGGATATAGGACAGAAGTTGACGCCCTGGGCTTACAAAACAACTTCCAAATATCGACTAACTGTACTAGTTTTATCATGTCCTTTAAAAGGACAACTGTATGCACCATATTAAACTTTTTTTTAAATGAAAACCAAATTGCAAGTGAATTTGGCTTTTTGCTAGTAGTTTCAAAAGCCACTAGCAAAATATTGCGAGTCATTTTTTAAGGGGAATTCTAGCCCTGGTTATATGAAATTAAAATACTTACAATGCAACAAAAAAGTTCATTCTAGAGAATTCTCTAGTCTTGTAGCCAGCTCTTTTGAAGTAAGCAAACACCATAGCAATCAGGTACTGAAAAAAAAAATAATACACTTTAACCCTACATTGTCACTGTTCAATCTTTACTCAAACAAGACCTGTTTGTGATTTCTCTATAAGATGCTTCTAATCTAAATCATTTAAAAATAATTATGGTCATAATGTGCAAATTAAAGCAGCCAGTATTCCTATTTCAATACATGTTATTGAAATTTATGAAATTATGCATTATGCCTTCAAGGTTACCACTAGTTAGAGGAAATAAAGTGACAAGTGACATTACCCTGACAAAATTGGAAAATTCCCTGACATGTTTTGTCGTGGTAATTTCATGGTATTTTGCGGTATTTTGAGACAAGTTAAAAAGGCCATGTTGATATCATGAATTATATGGTACTGGATGTATCTCATCCTTTCAAAATTTCCTGACATTTCCCTGACATTTGCCCGTATTTTAAAATTTCCTTGACAGTTCGCAAAATTCCCTGACAATTCCCTGACCTTGAAAAAAAATTAATTTCCCTGACTTTTCCCTGTTGCATGGCAACCCTGGCATTGGCTAGCACAGGCTGAAACTTATATTTGGGTGGTTAGTAATCCAAATTTTCTCTGATGATATTCGCTCTTTCATATGTGGATGTCGCTGATTTACATCAGAGCGCACCACCATTCAAAAATAAAGGAAAGTAGGTCATTGTAAACAATGACTGTTCAGGTCAGGGTTGTTACACATTTTTGCCTATAAATTGTTTAGAAATATTTATTGGTCTTAATTTTTTCACCAGGCATGACAATAAAAGGTTCTTTGATCGGTATCATAAGGAGTTTTAAGGATAGCGTGAGGACAGTGAACAAAGCGCCATAACTTGTGTTGAACTTTCCTTTTTTTTAAATGGTAGTGCACTCTGATGTAACTGAGCGATATCAACATACATGTATAATAATTATCACAGAGCAAATTTCATCAGAGAAAACTCAGATTAGGTGGTTAGTATCTAGATCTAGTCAAACGGAAAAATATTCTTGACAATACAATTGTGTTAAAGCCAAAAAATGATACAGCAATGTAAAAGAAACAGATACAAAAATGTTACAGAATGTTAGATCTTTGTATCATATCACAGGCGTAGGAAGAGGGAGGGGGGGGCAGGGGGGACCTGGCCCCCCCCCCCAATAATTATGCCCCCTTTCGAAGAAAATGGGGGTATATTGTTTTGCAAGTGTCGGTCGGTCGGAAGGTCGGTCGGTCGGTCAGTCGGTCCGTAGGTCGGTCGGTCTGTCCGTAGACCAAACCTTGTCCGGAGCATTACTCAAAAAGTATTAAAGGTAGAATCATGAAACTTCATAGGTGGATAGATCTCATTATGGAGAGGTGCAGTGCACAAGAACCGTAACTCTGCCGATTAAATTTTTTGAGTTATTGCCCTTTGTTGATTTGATAACTTGATTCTTGTCCGGAGCATAACTCAAAAAGTATGTAAGGTTCAATCATGAAACTTTACAGGTGGATAGATCTCATTATGGAGAGGTGCAGTGCACAAGAACCGTAACTCTGCCAATCAAATTCTTGGAGTTATTGCCCTTTGTTGATTTTCAAACTTGATTTTTGTCCGGAGCATAACCCAAAAATTATGTTAGGTAGAATCATGAAACTTTACAGGTGAATAGATCTCATTATGGAGAGGTGCAGTGCACAAGAATCGTAACTCTGCCAATCATATTTTTGGAGCTATTGCCCTTTGTTGATTTTCAAACTTGATTATTGTCCGGAGCATAACTCAAAAAGTATGTAAGGTAGAATCATGAAACTTAACAGGTGGATAGATCTCATTATGGAGAGGTGCAGTGCACAAGAACCGTAACTCTGCCGATCAAATTTTCTGAGTTATTGCCCTTTGTTGAGTTTATAACTTGATTCTTGTCCGGAGCACAACTCAAAAAATATGTAAGGTAGAATCATGAAACTTTACAGGTGAATAGATTTCATTATGGAGAGGTGTAGTGCACAAGAACCGTAACTCTGCCAATCAAATTCTTGGAGTTATTGCCCTTTGTTGATTTTTACACTTAATTCTTAACCTTGCCTCTATCTCATGTGCTTTTACACATACAGCCTTGATATCTCACACATAGATACCTCCTATCAACATCGTTCAGATTTAACCATGACCTTGGACCTTGTGACCTTGACCTTGGAGTTTGACCTACTTTAAAAAAAATTAAACCCGGCATATATCTCATGACCTTTTACAAATACAGCCTTAATATTTCACACATGGACACATCTTACCAAGACCTTTCACAATTGACCATGACCTTGGACTCTGTGACTTTGACCTTGGAGTTTGACCTACTTTTAAAAAACTTTAACCTGGCCGATATATCATGTCCTTTTACACATACAGCCTTGATATTTGACACATGGAAACCTCCGACCAAGACCTATCACATACGACTATGACCTTGGACCATGTGGCCTTGACCTTGGAGTTTGACCTACTTTTGAAAAAATTAAACTGGGCCTATATCTTATGTGCTATTACACATACAGCCTTGGTATTTCACACACGGACACATCTTACCAAGACCTTTCACATTTGATCATGACCTTGGACCTTGTGACCTTGACCTTGGACTTTGACCTACTTTGAAAAAAACTTTAATCTAGCCGATATATCATGTCCTTTTACACATACAGCCTTGGTATTTCACACATGGACACCTACGACCAAGACCTTTCACATTTGACCATGACCTTGGACCTTGTGACCTTGACCTTGGTGTTTGACCTACTTTAATAATACATTAACCTGGCCTATATTTCATGTCATTTTACATATACAGCCTTGATATTTCACACGTGGTCACTTCCAACCAAGATATTTCACTTTTGACCATGACCTTGGACCTTGACCTTGGAGTTTGACCTACTTTTAAAAAACTTAAACTAGGCCTATATCTCATGTCCTGTTACCTATACAGTCTCAATATTTTACACATGGACACCTCCTACCAAGACCTTTCACATTTGACCATGACCTTGGCCTGTATGACATTGACCTTTGATTTTTACATACTTTTAGAAATCTTTAACCTAGCCCTTATCTTATGTCCGATTACACCTACAGCCTTGATATTTCACACATAGACACCTCCTACCAAGACCTTTCACATTTGACCATGACCTTGAATATTGCAACCTTGACCTTGGAGTTTGACCTACTTTTAAAAAGACTGAAACCAGGCATTTTAAAAAGACTGAAACCAGGCATATATACCATGTCCTTTTACACCTACAGCCTTGATATTCCACACGTGGACACCTCCAACCAAGACCTTTCACATTTGACCATGACCTTGACCTTGGCATTTGGCCTACTTTAACCTGGCCTATGTTTAATTTTACTTTTACATATACAGCTTTGATAGTTCACACATAGACACCTCCTACCAAGACCTTTCATATTTGACCATGACCTTGGACCTTGTTAACTTGACCTTGAACTTTGACCTACATCAAATGTAGGCCCTTGAGGGGGCATATATGTTTTACAAACATCTCTTGTTTGGAAAAGGGGCCTGGCCCCCCCTATGCCCCCCCCCCATAATACACCCATATTTCCATTTACTCAAACATTTGCCCCCCCCCCCCTTTAATATTATAAACCTTCCTATGCCACTGCTATGATAATTAAACCAATGCCAAGCAGCAAAATTTTAGGCTGTTCCCAATTCAAAGATGTTGCAGACTTGCAGACATTACCAGAACTTTTATTGTACACTGCTCTTTTTCAGTGACTGCCCTATTTTGGTGATCCTTTCTTTTAGAGTGTGATTTTCAAAATGAACAGTTTCATCATGTCAACAGCTTCTGCAGTTGTCTATATAGATGAAAACAAAAATCTGTCAACAGAATTGGAGAAGTTCCCTTCAAAGCCTCTTTAACATGCTTACATTTCTTTTTCCATATATTTTTTACTGTTGTATGACTTTGTTAATGCGCGTCTTCTCTTAACTTCAATAAACAACAATAACACCACCCTTAGCTGTACCACGACGAGGCGTTTATTAGGCGACAGAGAAGGCAGCCACAACATACATTCGTGCATACATTTGTTCATGTCGTACTAAACAATCGTTACCACTGGCATCATGACCCGTCTCGCCCAGGAACGACCAGAGATAAAACACATATGTGGAAAAAACTCTGGAAACCTGTGTCCATTTGTCAATGACAGGCTAGGAATGTTGGACCACATTCTAATTTGCAAAACTGAATCTGACTGCTCTGTGCGCCGTCGTCTGGTAGAATGACAATACACACGCCCCTCGAGGCATATATATCAGCATAAAACAAAACTCCCGTGCACCGCTACGCCTCATTGAGCACTTAACCACTGTATTGAACTATGTATACGCGAAGACAATCATTTCGAGCTATTCTAACCGAAACGCTCGAAATAACCAGTCTTCTCTTAACTTCAATAAACAACAATAACACCACCCTTAGCTGTACCACGACGAGGCGTTTAGAATGACCAAAGAACGGGCTGGTGGATGACGACAATTTACTGTTTTACTACATACAATGCATTTTGCCCTAACCATGATGCCAGCGTAACCAAATCAGTAAAAGAAAACGCTTGTAACTGTAATTACATGATCATTCATATCAAATGAAATCCATAATAATGTAAGGAAATCTTCATAAACCTAACTGACGTGAAACATCAAGCCTGCTTTCTAAAGAGTCTAACACATAACCATCCTTGCTGTTATCGCTTTTCCATCGACCATGACGCTTCCAGCATCTATCAAGCACACCTGCATTTGCAGCCAACGTAGCCCCACCGGACCTCAACGAATGCAAACCGAAATTTGAACCAGGGGCAATTTCTTTAATACGTTTAAGCACTGTTTCCCTTGCACGTGTATAACTGAAAGGCTTATCTTTAGTAATCAGTTTACATGTTGACTTTGATCTATAACATGGTCTAAATAGAAAAACGGACATATCTGTCGTCTGCTTAGTAAGCTCAAGGTAATGAGAAAGAATTTGATAAGGACAAGCAACTGTTCTCCCCTTAGCAACCACTATCTCATCCCCCTGTCTATAACGATCAGTCTTACTTCTTCGAATCTTTAAAGCAAAATACTCATCGTAGAACTGTATATCATTACAACGCAAATTTTTAATTTCATCGTACCTTAGAAATGCTGCAAAACCTAAAACAATGATACAAACATCTCTAGAAATCAAAACGTCATTGGAATTTGCATATTTTTGACATAATTCAAATAAAATGTTTTGTCCGACAGGCTCCTTTTTTAACACAGGCTTAGAGAAATTACGTTTCGCTGATTCTAAAAGGTTCTTCACAAATAGGTTGTCTGTAGGATCTTCCAAGTTTCTAATTGAGTGCACCCACTTAATACCGAATATTGTAGATGATATAACACCGTAAGAACACCCTTTATTCATTAAGTCAGTCATATATAAAGCCACCATAACTGGGGATGCTGGGATTGCTATACCTCCTTTGGCACTAACGAAGTCCTCCCACTTTTTGAAGTATCCGTAGTATTTACAGACTGTACTGTCAGCTCTCGATCCCACCAGATAACCCGCCATTGTCTCTGTTAAACCGTCCAACGATCCACTATTTACACCCGCTCTGTCCAACTCCTCACTGATACACCGCTTTAACTCCAGGCCTAAATAAATACATAAAATACAATTTAGCCCCACAGTCTCAATACCAACAGACCAAACGGCAGGGGTCTACCATCAAAAATGCCATTTTTACCCCTGCCGCGTCTGGTCAACAATCCTGGCTCAAAACGTACTACATCAACGACAAATTCTGCTCTTTTATGCGGACCAGGGAAAAGCATTGGCCAAAAAGGTGCAGATTTCCATTCTGGGACAATTAGTGTGCATTTGCTTTTCTCTCTTTCAATCTTTCTAATACTTTTTGCTATGAGCTTTGGTGGCGGTACAACCCAGTTATTTTCTCCGCCCCAGTTACAATTAAACGCATCTACGCCTGAAGTGCCTGGGCACCAAAACCGGGAGTTAAACTTACAACATTTTGTATTATAGTCATATGCAAACCTATCAAATGTATGCGGACCCCATTTCTTCTCAATCACAGTGAAGATTTCATCACGGACGGACCAGTCATCACTATCAAGCACACGACTCAACTGATCTGCTCTCATATTATTTGACCTGGGTACCCATTTTGAATTAAGCTTAACATCATTTTGACTGCAAATTTTCTCAAGTCCCAATGCAATGTGTTGAAGACCGGTTTTATTGCTACCGATGTGCATAATACTACATGCATTCTTGCTATCAGAATTTACACAAACCGACTTACCTCTCACTATGCTCTGACAAGCGCGCAACGTACGCCGAACAGCCTCTAGCTCTCTCCACGTAGAGCTCGATTCTGCTTCCAAATCAGACCATGTACCACATACCTGACTGTCAGCTACGCCCTCTATAAAACTGCCATACCCAGTGGCACTAGCATCAACATAGAGACTCAATCTCTCCGGGCTTACATCACCCGACTCACGAAAATCACATGCATTTAACGTGGAAAGAGTTTTCTTCCAAAATTCCAACTCTTCTATTGCCTGCTTATCTAACATAACTTGCGAATTCCATCCAGCTCTCTTAGCGATACATCTATACAAAAAACGAGTATGCATACGGACCACTTTACCGATGACACACTGCATTGATAACAGCTGACCGACCATAGCGGCCACCAGTCTAACCGATATCAACACCCCGTGATGATGTACGCGAGCTATCAATAAATCGAGCAGCTCTAGCGCTCTCACAACTCTCTCTTCAGACACTGAAATCTTACCCTCAACAGTATCTCAGTCTAATCCGAGCCATCTGGCACCCTTAACAGGTTCCCAACAACACTTCTCTTCCGCTATCAAAAACCCAAATTTTATCAGATCTTCCCTCATATAACAACTGGCATCTTTAGCCGAAATGTGACCCTTTTCTCCACCCATTCCATCATCAAGAAAAACAACCACTCTATAACCCAATCCTCGCCATTTTTCGACTACAGTACGCATGACCTTGGTAAATATATATCGAGCAGTGGACAAACCAAACGCTAAAACAGTGTAACAGTAATACCTTTTCCGCTTCCCGTCATGCCAAGCAAAGCCTAAATACGTGCAATGTTCAGGATTTATCATTATATGGTGATAAGCTCCCCTTATATCAAAAGTGAAGAGGAAATCATCCTTGTCAAACATCTGCCTTGCAACCGACTGGTCCTCAAAGTGACATTTAAACTTAAACAGTTCTGGATTAATGTGTCTGCAGTCTAATACCAACCTACGTTTACCAGACTTACCAAATGCAACCGTCAACGGGTTTACAATGTAAGGAGCCACTTGCTCTTCTCGTATACAACCCTTACCAAGCAATTTCTCTATTTCCTCGGCCACGAAATCAGCATTTTCTAAAGCAGATTTGTTATTTTTCAACTCACAGCTGACCGGTATTCTCATAAAAGGCAATTTATAACCATTCTCCACAACATCCATTATATACTCATTTGCATTTGCATCTTTCCAGTGTTCTATGCAACTCTTCAATCGACCAACCGGCGATTCAATAGCCAATTTTTGATCTTTTGTCTCAATTTTCTCATTCAAACAATCTACAACTGGCAAAGGACCTAACAAAGAACAATTAACAAATGAGCTACTTATCTGTGTATTAATAACCGCCGGCTCCATAACCGCCTTACACTCGGCCCTCCAATGGCCCAACTTCCCACAACGAAAACACGCCCCAGGTCGGTTCGCTGCCGTCACACCAGTATTAGCGCTGGTCGATACCGCGCCCGTGGTTTGTTTGTCCGCCTCTGTAGACGCCGTATAAGGTCTGTATCGTCTGCCCGTAAAACGCTTCCCCTGACGAGCCTTCCGTTCGGCCTGGTTGTGAGCCCGCTGAATCCTCTTTTCGTCGTCCGAGTCGTCTGCTAGCGGGTTACACACGTACTCCTGGACCACTTTCCAACCATGCACGGACGAATCCGCGAGCTTAATGCATTTCTGTCTATGGTTTATAAAACGAATACCTTCCGCTATCTTGTCCCTGGCCCCATTCAAAGCGTCTGTATTACCAGCCGAGACCTCCTGCAAATAACCGTCAGCCTGGCCCAAATTGTCCAAAATACGACCATTGACCTTGAACTGCTCCTCATGGCCCTTCTTCCGAAATGTGTAATTGTCCGAGCTCCCAATACTCTGCTGGATAGCAGATAACTGTGACTGCGATAACTCTCGCTGGCTGACACTTAACCGCTGTTCGAAGTCCCTCAATTTAGAGCTAATAAGTTCCTCCATCTGCGAAAGAAGCGATGACTCCATGGCTGCCACGTGGTAAGAAACGAAATAAGCAAGTACTAAAGAACTGAATCTGACTGCTCTGTGCGCCGTCGTCTGGTAGAATGACAATACACACGCCCCTCGAGGCATATATATCAGCATAAAACAAAACTCCCGTGCACCGCTACGCCTCATTGAGCACTTAACCACTGTATTGAACTATGTATACGCGAAGACAATCATTTCGAGCTATTCTAACCGAAACGCTCGAAATAACCATTCTCCACATCCATAGTTCTAAGTGTCCCACAAATGTCATTATTATTCACAATGTTTCCCCAGACTTTCATCTCAAGGGGCGTCAAAAGGCGTCGCTGTGTGGGAATGGTTTAACAGATCTAACAATGTCAAAGCATGAAATTTGTCAACCATTGCAATAATAACTAACAAATGTTGAAGATGACATTAAACCCTTGTCATCCAATCAATTTTTTTCTTACCTTATCTGTTATTCGCATGCATCTGTCTGCCATGAAGAATTCTTGTATAACTTCATCATCTATAAGAGAAACATGAAATTTCAATCTTTTGGTGAACAAGTGCAAAATCACTGCAAGTTCAAAATTAGAAATAGAGAAATTTAGAGTTAAAGACAATACTATTGTCAATAGTTTTGTACCGAGCCCTGTACATAAATATAAAAGACATAGAATATGATCATCACACCCTATTACCGGCTATCACTACAGCAGTTGCTAACCTTTGGGCAGTATCATCTATAAATAGCGCGTGAACTGGGTAGGTCATACTTTTTCCATATTTGTTTTGTGTAAAAGCGTTTCTCAGCTATAATTTGTAGTGCCCTTGGCTTGCCATACATTTGAGCACCTACAAGTCAAATATTAGCACAGAGAGTCCTCAAACAAAAAAATGATTCACTAACAAAGTCGAAACTTCACATATTTGCATATAAAATTCATCTTTCCATGCAAATAGCAGAAAAACACTGAAGCAAATGTTAGAAATTTTATTACAGAATGGATATCTAGTATATTATCTACCAACTAATTGCTTGTGAAGACAATCAATTATTCCGTTATGTCGTTATAGTCAAACAAAGTTTGGTGAGCTACAAATTTATGCAATCACGAACAGCACGTAGGGGGATCACCGACAGGAGATTCGTACTTGAAACAGGCAATCACAGACAGCATAAATGATACTATTTTGCTTGTCTATGTACAATTCTTTTTCATTATCCAAGTGATCATGGTGTGAAATATTTAAAATTTGCTGATGATAATTATAACAGTACAAGAATGCTGGTACTTTTGTTTGATAAAAGAGCATCAGATAAGAATAAGCTATGTATGAAGCAAGAACTTCCCAGGAATCCACGGTTATGTGCTCCAGCCACTGCAATATGGCCATACCGGTTTAAAACGGCGTTACATCTCATGAAATCAAATCATAGGCCCGATTGTATCAACGCTGTTTAGCACAAACAAAATATTTTACTGATTTGTTCAAATTTTCCGATGTGAATAATCGAAAAATAACCGAAACAGATACTTGGCCATTTGGTTAACTCTAGCCGGCGTTTATAAAATGGGGCACAGACTAACTTTAAAAAAATACCTTCAACATTAGATCCTATGCTCAAAAATACCATTGCGTTATTCGTCTATTATAGCAATATAAATTTAAGTTTTAAAATTGTGAGTTTCCGCTTTATCTAATTATTGCTTATGAACTCGATTATTTGCAGGGGAATTTAATAAGAGTTTTAATTATGAACACTATTTGGAGGATAATTACTGACCTTGACCGGGTAATTATACTAGCCAAATATCAGAATGGTCATTTATATTGTCTAGTAAGATTAACCCGAGACATCTGCATATGTAATGACCCCACTTGTTAAGGTTAAGGCACTCAACTAACGGACTTTGCACACGAAAATTAAGTTGTCCCGGGTTAATTTGGGTGGACAATACAGCGATGTCGTTGTTATTTATTTGATATTAAAATCAGATAAATGGAGAATGTTTTTATCCAGTTAACCGTGGCGCAATTTTGGTGAAACAATAGTGCATCGTATGTGTTGTTATAAAATCTCGTATGTGGCCATAGTTGCGAGACTTTATAACTAGGCCTACATAAACGGTTTGTCAATACTTGTAACGGTAAATCTAGTGTACTTTTAGCACAGAGTTCATTGCTATTGATAATATAGGAAATGGAATCTTATGGTTAATAGGGTTAAATCTTACGCTATAAATAGAATGGTCCAAGCGGTTTTAGCTGTTAGAAATCTCGTAACTACGGCTTCATTCAAGCTGCAGTTGTGTGGTTTTAGAATCATACGTACAAAGCTCTTTTGTTTGTCCGAGATTCCGTGCGGTTTGCTTTATAAAGAGTATTTGCTTCAACATGTATCTGTTTAAGCCGAGTCCAGTTAACGTCGGAGTCTGTCAATCCAGGGGTTGCGAGTTCGAACCCCAGGCCGACCAGTATCCATTCTTACATTTGACAAAAGTCATTTGTCTCTCACCAATGGGTGTGAATCATCTATGTGAGAGCGCAGCTGGAGGTTGGGTACTTTTATTGAGAGGTCTATTTGTCCAATGACCACTCGGCTTTACTTCACCATGCAAGGTGAAACATAACACAGAATAAAGAAATAAACATTTTTAACCATTTCCAAAAGAATGTCTCTTTTTACGGAGTTATCTGTACATGTCGGATCGTTTTGATTGTACAAAATCAATTTTCATATGATTTAGGTATAGATCTAACAATACAGCTCGAGATATTTATCAATTTGCATGTTTTGAAAATTGAGTTTTCCATTTCAGACGTTTAGGGAGATTTCTCACCTTATCCATAGAGATCCTTACCTAGCTGACTGATCTTTGATCCTTCACTAGTTTCTGTATTCACTTACCTAGGCTAGTTGCAATCATGCTTTATGAAGACAATCATGATGTTTTATCGATATCAACAGATTCTTGCTTGATAATCCGTTATCACCGATATCTCTTCTTCGTTTCGCAATGAGGCCAAAACGCTGAACATTGATAGCGCATCTGACTCTCATTCGAGAGAACCCGGGTTCGATCCCCGGCCGTGGCAAATATCTTTTCTAACTAATGTTACCCACCAATGGTTTGATATTGTTAAGATATGTGGGCGAGCAGCTGGAGGCTCGGTTAGTCTATTGTGTTAGTACTTGTATGAGAAACAACAGGAATCCATGGTTAGGCGCTCAAGCTGCCGCGATATAACCATGGCAGTTGAAAACGGCGTAAAACCCCAATAAACCAAATCGTTTCGCAATGAAAAATACAAATTTGCACCGCGCAAAACATTCGATCGAAATGTTTGAAGATTCATTGACCGACTTTGAAATAGCAGGATTCATATACATATATTTGCGTGGGTTCCATCTATTTAAGTTAAGTCTGACTAAATGAAATTTAACCCCATTAAAAATATTATGTACAGTCATATTGTGTGCCTGAAACAGCGACGACATGATGTAAAATCCACAATTTTCACTGTAAAGTATGTGTAGTTTTTTGGAAGCAAATTTTGCAAATTTGCTTCTCTTAGCAGCCATGTGTCTCTGCACTTTACCATTCTCTGCATACCACACAACATCTTCCGGTCTTCCTCACTATAAATAGTTCTATCAAAAGCAAAGATTAATGAGGTAACAGTCATTCGAATATTCAATATGTAAGTCTGAAGTTATGTGTAGATATTGAATTGTGTGACTGAAAATGAAACATTCAATTAATCATGTCTCTGAGAGATGAAAAGATCCAGGAAGCAATTTGCTTTATTATGGTTCAAAGAATTAGTCCAATGGCCTTCCTTGTAAATGGGTCAGTCGAGTTTACTGAACTATGAAATATATTCAGCTTACACAAACGATTACTATGCAAGAAGTTGTGCTAAAAATAAATACAACTCCATCATGAAATCAAAGTATGCAAGGTATTCTGGATAATCAAAGTACTTAATCAAAATACTCTACGAATCAAAGTATTCAAGGTATTCAAATGGATAATCAAAGTACCTAATCAAACTACTCTATTTCTGGCCCCAGTTTCTCGAAAAAACTTAAGTACGTTCTCATGCTCAAATCTGAGCACAGTGCTCAAATCGCATGAAATCCACGTGAACTTCAATGGAATACCCTTCAACGTTGGAGAGTATCCCTTTGATGTTGAGCATGTTCTCATGAGAATATACTTAAGTTTTTTTTTCGAGAAACTGGGGCCTGGACAGGCCTACATTTTTGAAAAATTTGCTTCCAAACAGTACTGTCAGTACTTTGATTTAAGGTTTGCAACCCATCATTAGCACTAAAGAGCCAGAGGTGAATTTGATAAGTGTCAGTAATTCCTAAACTGTGTTACAATTCCATTCTAAACATAACCATTTTGAACGGTTTAGAATTTTGAATCAATGCATACTTACAGAAATATTTGACAGAAATGTTCAAAATTACCTCCGCTGCATATGAATATAGAGTAAAGTAATATTTCTAAATTATTTTCCTTTTGAAGAATAATCTTGAAATCCGGCACGTTGAATCAACTTATCAGAAGTGTATGTACAAATGTGTGTAATTTGATGCATTTCGTACGGCTAAAAAGTGGTGTTTTTAATGATGGGATGTATACCTTAACCGACAAACTATCATCTACAACTAATGGTTGCATACGTCCTTCAATTTTGTGTTACTCAGCTTCAACCATATCTAGATGATTTCTATGTCTATAATTCAGAAATTGGCTAGTCTATCAAGAAATGGTGTTAATTCATCATTTATGCTCCTTTCATGCAATTTCTTGTTGAAAGAAATGCCTCTTTTCCAACAAGACATATTGTTCTGTGTTGCCATCAACTTATGTCTGGGTTTGTGATTCAAATTTTCAATATGCTGTTCGTGATAGCCAAATCGGCATCAGTGTTTAGTTTTAATCGGTCAGTCTGAAGTTAATTCAATCCAGACAGTTCTCTAAATTTACACAGTGTAAGAAAATTGATTGTCTATTTTAATAGTTATATTAATTCTAATGATCGTCTTATCATTTTCTCATTATATGGACTGAAAGTTGGATTTTACGTAAAAAATTGTGAAGTTACGACTTTGTCGATGAATAATTTTGTTGTTTAGGGATTCTTTGGGCTAATATTTATCATGTAGGTGCTCAAATGTATGGCCAGCCAAGTGCACTACGAATATAGCTGAGAAAGGCTTTAACACAAAAGCAAAGATGGAAAAAGTATGACCTACCCAGTACACCCGCTATTTATAGATCATACTGCCCAAGGTTAGCAACTGCTGTAGTGATAGCCGGTAATAGGGTGTGATCATACCCAGCCATGTTCATGATCACCAATGCCTCATCACTACAGGCACACTTTCCTCAGTAACTTTAAAGTTGAGGGAGGGGATGGGGCTCAACTCATATGATATCTTGCCTGACTAACTAGAGTGAAACCAAAGTGAAAACATTCAAGACCAGATAACTCCAGACTCTCTTCTTAACCCCTTCGCTGCCAGACAAATATTGGAAAATTAGTTCCTATTTGCTAAGCTATTTTCCAAGAAATTGATGGTGGTGTAAGAAATCAACTTATAACTAAAAAACTATTCAATAAAACTATATAAAACCTTATATTTTCTGAAAGATAATTGAAAATGCTATTCAGTGAATATATTTTTATTCATTTTGGAAATAACATTTTTTGTTATTAAACTTTGAATAAAAAACATCGTTCTCCCCTCATGACAGCCCAGGCCGTCACAGGGCAGTATAGCGACATTTTCACATGACGGCTCAGGCCATCACGGGGCAGCGAAGGGGTTAACCCTTTCCCAAACGACAAAATTCCTGGGTGGTCCAGTTCAAACGCTTCTGAGGGCATCAAAATATCTATGTTGATAGAGAGAAGATTTGTGTACAATATAGCCATGAAAGCATTGAGGCAAAAGGAAAAAATGCAGGTCATCAGCATTTTCTTCTTTTGTCTCAATGTTTTCCCAAGTCATTCATGATAAGGATGTAAACCAAGTCTTGTTTGGGAAAGGGTTAAATCATAATTCTTTGGAGAGAGGCCTAGGGTCACCCACTATGATTATTCCTGTGAAGTTTGGTTGAAATCAATCCTGTAGTATTTGAGAAAAAGATTTTTTAAAGAAAATGTTTACAGACAGATAGACACACTGACTAACCATGGATACACCACCACAATATAATAGTCCACTGATCCGACAGCCATTGGGGCTAAAAAGTCTTAAATCATAAAGAAAATTCCCTCTCAAATGTACTCACCGTCTATCATCAACACCGGAAATAGATTACCAGCGAAGCGAGAGTTGACTGACACGAAATGTGAATGAATGGAAAATCAGTTTTGGTGGTTTTAACCGTGATATGTTTGAAGATCTGTTTGTGTACATACATGGCGTATATATAAAGCTTTTCTTGTAAGTAGATCGTTTTGTTAATTGACAAGACGGATGGATTTTAGGACCGATCATCTGACGACTGGTACCATAAACAAAGCATGCTTTTGGCGTTTAGGACCAATTTATTTGAAATATATGCGGATATTTTCGATTTTTTGAGTAGTGAGATAGAGGACATATAGAATATGAAGGTATCGTAAAATTTTTAAACCAAAATCCAGAAATTAAGCAAGATATTTAACAAAACAAAAAGTTAGATGTGTACGGCGAATAGAACATGATCTGTACGGCTTATAGTTAAATTACCCAAAAATCATGTACGGAAAATAGTCATCGAAAAATCATTTAAATTGAACGTGTAGAGAGTATCACAATAAATAACGCAGCCCACTCAAAGTGCCTAGAGTAAGAGAACCTTTACGATCAAAACCAAGACAAATATATTTCCATAAGTATGCATTAATTCAAAATTCTAAATCATACAGAATGCTTATGTTTGTATTTGGAATAGAAATGTAACACTGTTTAGAAGTTACTGGCACTTTTCAAATTTCGTCTCTGGCTCTGCATTGGTGCTAATGATGGGTTGCATACCTTATTCCTTAAGAAATTAGATCTATATTTGCCATTGAATACACGATTGTAAGCTCACAAATGACAAGCATAAAACAAATAATGATCTGTAAAACATGACAATCTAGAAATTCTGCAAATTTCCCAAAGGAAATTGAAATAATCAAGCTTGAAGTTACCCACCCTCATGTTTTGAAGTTTATTTTTATGTCCGGTAAGTCTGCGCACGTCACTGTGTGTAGTTATACATGTAGTTATCCCCGCCAATGAAATTATCGGGGGATATTGTTTTTGCGTCGTACGTCCGTCCTTCCGTCCATCCTTTCGTCCTTCCGCATATCATCGGGGTTACCAGGTTCGACTTATAAATTTAGAATTACTGCCTGAGTGGTGAAGCTATATACATATAGAGCAATATTCGTTTGGACCGCGCTTATTCTTGGAAACCATTGACCCTATTTCAATAATTTTTTTAAAGCTTCACTACAAAGAGGAGATGCGCATATCGTCGGGGTTACCCGATTCGGCTTATAGAGTTACTGCCCCTGATGGGTGAAACAATAAACATACAGAGTGATATTCGTTTCCGCACTTTTTCTTTAAACTATTGGTTGGATTTCAATGCAAATTTGTGGAAAGCTCTACTACAAAAATGAGATGTACATATCGTTGGGGTTGCTCGGTTCGACAATGGAATGGTTGAAATAACCTGCTTTAACAATGAAATTACTGCCCCTGATTGGCGAAGCCATATACATACTGAGTAAGCAAAATACTTTCGGCGAGGGATATCTATAGTCAATGAATTTCAAGATTATGCTTCAAGAAGAAGATAGTTTATAAATATTTATTTTACTCTTTATTCATATGCAAGGGAGGTAATTTTGAATATTTTTGTCAAATATTTCCATAAGTATGCATTAATTTCAAATTTTAAACCGTTCAAAATCTTTATGGAATGGAAATGTAATACAGTTTAGGAATTGACCAAACGCCGACTGTCAATCAAAAACATCGATTAGCCAATGGACGATCAGAAAAAATGTCATGCCCCAATTGTTATTCGTTGCACGTGTTATTGTATCGATTTATCGACTGACAATCAAAACAATCGACATGCCAATGGCAAATAATTTTGTGCTAACAACAGACTAGGTTTTCCGTTATGTTTTGATAAACCGTCGGTGTTGTTATATCAAGCCGTAGTTACGAGATTTTATAACAACACCTACGAAATACTATTTTGTTTGTCCGAATTAACGTCACGACTGAATGGATAAAATCGGTCCCTATTAACTATCACATCCCCATTGTTTGTCTTAAATTTATGTTGGGCGGAGCGATCTGTCGATTGGCGTTTGGTCAATTACTGGCACTTTTCAAATTTCGCCTTTGGCTCTTTGGTGCTAACGACGGGTGGTATACCTAAAGAGATCATCAAATTGATCTAGATCTATCATTATGAATTATCTATCTACATAAACCTTTCGGTACTGAGATTATCACCGCCACACTGAAAATTATATGTTTCATACTCTTTTTGTTGGAGGAGGAGGTTTACGACACTTGTACCTGGCGGCTATGTTTCTCAAAAGATCCGTGAATGGTCCTTATTGGCAGGGTCAAAAACGACTCTAAAGCCAGTAAGAACCATTATTGGAAGTCAGTCAATGACATTCCGTCGAGATATACAGAGGAACTTCACTCAACGGAGTGTGATTCCACTTAAACTTCTTCTTTCCTCCATGCGTTTCCATTGTAGTTTGAATTCTTTGTTCGAAATCAGGTCAGAGCCTCGATCTGGCATAAAGAAACCCCACTAATGTGTTGATATTTTTATTAACTAATTGGAACCGTGTTTGTGTGGATGAGGAAAATGTAAACACTTGTGTCATTCGGGTGAATTAGGAATGTTGAAAAAAAAATGATTTTATGTTCTTTGAAAAATATTCATAATATATTTGAAAAGTTGGATCATAGATTAAGTGGAGTTTTTTTTATGTAGTTGTCGTTGTTTTTTTAGACGGAATTGAATGGGTGCGCAGATTTACCGGACTCGACTAATAAATATATTAGCAATGATAACAAACATTTCACTAGATATGCTGAGCTGTAGAGTGCAAAATGTCTGTTGACGCATATATATAGTTCGTTGAGTAGTGGCCTTCCTCCATCATACAAACCTCCGATATCCCAACAAAGAAGTAACATGATATACTGCATAACTATCATGATTGTGTAATAATTCGTTTATTGATTATAAAAATAAATGAAAAATATACGACGTAATTTTCGTCAGCACATAACGACTATTCGCCGTCCATGGCATTGACTATTTGCCGTCCATAAAATACCAACAAACAACTATTCGCCGTATACCTCAAGCATTTTTGTTTCAGTAATTAGCGACAGTAAAATATCAAACCAACATAAGAAACAAATGTTAGACAAGGCAAATTGGTAGAGCAACGTCGGGTATTATCGACACTTTAACGTTTGAAAGCGATCAGTAACAAAAGTATTACCTTCCAGTGACGTGTTGTTGGAAAATCCCATGTATTGACATCTGATTGGACAATTTATACGCACCTACGGTGTTGTAAAAATAACACAAGCGTAAAATTTTCATTTCCCTACATACAAGTCTGATCGGTAGTTACCGACATTCTTCTGCAGTTATCGACAACACTTATTAATGGTTAGGTTAAAACTCAGAGAAAATATTCTTACCTGTGTATTATTATCACGTGAGTGTTAAGTAGCATTATCCTGACATTTTGAGGTATTTATCTATTTTTCGAACCAGTAATAATTTCAATTTCACACAGAAAATGTGCAGAACCAGGAATCCATTTCCGTCGAGATCGGCAGTTATCGACACCACTTATTAATAGTAATGTTGAAACTCGGAGAAAATATTTTTACCTGTATTTTCTCTCCTTCTCACAATATTTCAATATTGTCGGCAAACTTTTCGGGACAATTAGTTTGATTTCTTTGGAGAAAAGTGCAAAGGACTATCTTTTATTTGATTTATTTTTTAATCTGTCGATAATTGCCGATCACAAGAATAGATGTCGGTATATATCGACAACCCTATGAAATGCATTATGTTGAACAATACACGCTCGATTTGGTTACTAGAACATTATTCTTCAAGTAAAACATCTATCCGAGTTTAAAACCACACAAAACCACACTGCAGTATGCGCGCTACATGTAAGTGAAAAACACACCCTCCTTACGGCACAGTTTATCGGAATTAAATTCGTGAGATGTAAGATTTTACTTACCGATTGTTTGTTTGTGATCTTACTTCAATCGATAGAACTTGAAAAAATAAACAAATTATGTCATATATTACGTCACAGGAATACATTTTGCTCATCTTTCTACGAAATAAAGGTTATATCAAAGAACTGACGATAACTGCCGACTGTCGATAATGCCCGACGTTGCTCTATTAAGAATAGGGAATGAACTTCAAACCCGAAACACAATCTTGTTAACCCGATAAAACATGTGTTTTCGCGACACAATTATCTGAAATGCCATTACCAAGCAACGAAAAAACTGTCTAAATGCAGATATTTCGATACACAGGATAAAATAGAGGCACACGCCGTTATATTTAATCTTTTTACAATGTGCCTTACATGCACTGGTTAGCCTGTGGTAAATTATAACACAATGATTAAGGCCAACACTTACCCACCCACCATGCGTTTTTTCATACTCTCGCTTCGCTGGTAATCTATTTCCGGTGTTGATGATAGACGGTGGTACTTGGAAACAAAGTTTCCATACAAATGTTTTAATGCTGTCGAAGACATTGAATTTGACGTCAAAGTGAACATTTACCCCACCCCCATGATCATGATGATAAACAGCTGATAATCAGCTGATGTTGACTTGTGAATATTTTTTGGACATAACGTTTATGGGGCCTACAATTCTTTGAGAATAACGTAGGGATCTATAAAAGATTTACAACTCACTCAAAAGGTTGAAGAAACTTCTCATCTCTTTTCCTTTCACTAAAAAGCTCTGTCTTCTTTTGTGAACTGACGCAGAAGCACGGCATTTCTCAACATCTGATGGTTCATGCTCGCGCTCACTTTTTTGTCTTTTTAAGCCCACCGCTGGATAAATCGAGTCAACGAATAAAAAGTCGTCGTGTTCATGTTCATAATGTCTTTTTACTGCAACACGAGTGCATTTTAAATTTTCCCGCACCGGCAAAACTTTACACCGATCTGTCATCGTAATGTCAACAAAATGGATCGTCTGCAAAAACCTGGAGGTCGCTATTTGCAGTCCGCTAAAGCAGACCCCGCCTACTTTTAAAGCCACGCCTACTTCCTGTACATGTTTATCGCGCGGACACCAAATGCCAATACCGACTTTGAATTGAAAAAAAAATGAGGGGGGACAAATTCTCGTATCACATCTTTATTTATATGTAGAATAACCTTATCAGAAAATGCTGATAACATAATTTACTTGCAAAATCTTACAAGAAAATGTTGATAACTATTATAATATATACTCAGTTCCAAAAGAAAGTGTGCACTTTTAAATTTTGAATATCTCGAAAAGTATACTGTCTACCGTCATGAAATTTTGTATGTAACACCTCAAGACTATTGACAAACGATGTATTGTTGAAGAAATCATATGACATGCACAAAATTTCGGCTTGGCTCCAACTTTGCATTTTTAGTGTTCTACATGTGCCTCACATGCTGGATGAGTTATCGATCTAAAATTACACTTACTGCAATCTTTTTGGCATACCGTAGCTTAAAATCACATTTATGTTACATTTGTACATAACGCATTAGCGTGAAACGAATTTCAATTAACGTCGGTGAACAAGACCAAACCTGGTAAAAACGAAAACCTTCTACAAATTTCAGTTTGTAAGGTATTTATGCTCTAATAGCAAGTGTCCATTTGTACGGCATCCTAAAGGCATACAAATGTGGTGTAGAACGTTGTTGCACCGTTCGACGCCAATTTTCTAGACTACTAACGTAGCGAATTCTAACGTTGACGCACACATAATGTCTACAGGAAAGTTCAAATTTTAGCATGGAAATGACTTGGAAGGCCTGGTCAAACCCTACAATGGCATATAACTGTGTAACTCTTTTCACAGAAGAAGCTGCAAGGAGTGCAAATCTCAACACCGTCAAAACCATAATGATCTGACTGATTGTATGCAGTATGAGCAATTCTATCGACATCTGTTTTGATACAAATTTTCTTTAATGTCTAATCTGAAGTATGATATCACTTTTACTCCCTAAATTGCCATAAACTTTGTGAAAATTAAGGTAAAAGCAAAAAGCGAAAGTGCACACTTTCTTTTGGAACTGAGTATATATATAATTATGTAAACATGCAGAAAACCCTTACAAAAATGCAAATATTTTTGCTACTATAATTTTAACTGCAAAATGACAAAATGCTGATAACTAATGTTGCTATTATTACAAAAGCAAAACTACTGTTACGAAAGTGTTGATAACTAGCTGACTCGTTACTTTTATAATTTACATGCATGATAACCTAACGAGAAAATACTGGTAACAGTTCTTGCTATTTTGCTATTTTTTCAAAACTACTACTTTGTTGTTTGTAAGGAGTTGATTTTCTTAGCACCAAGCACATAGGCTATAACTCGTATAGAGATGTTCTATGATTTACCTTCTATTTTCGTTTCGTACAATGTAATCAATTACGGGACTTGTATTATTTTACTTGTATTGTTTTCTTCTGTTGCATTGTATGAACTATCGATGTTCACTGGACATCGTTTGTATGCCACATGGGTCTACGACCTTCTGGAAATATCTAATAAAAAGTTTAAACACATTAGATGTACTGTAAGCGTTTTAATTTTGAAATCTTTGTCTCTGGTTGTCATGTTTCCAGCGTTTTCTGGAAAAATGTGAATATCATCTCAACAATTATTATTGTTAAACCAAATAATATTTTTTAAACTTTTCTTTCTCTCTGTTTTGAAAGTGTTAAAGGTTATATTCCTTCTATTCACCTGCTTTGCCATGAAATAATTAAACAATGAATTTAGTATGTTTACTGAAATTTAACCATTTTACAGAGTACAGATCGAACAAAAACTGGGTTAGTCCAAAAACTGGGTTAGTCCAAAAGTTCCTAATCAAACAATCCATGGTTTTAGAAAAAAAAACTTAGGAAAAAATGAGACAAAAGAAGAAAATGATGATAACCAGCATTTTCTCCTGTTGCCTCAATATTTTCTGCGTTATATTTTACACAACATGCATCTTTAAAAGTTTTCATTTCTTCGACTGTAGTACTTCGCTTTCAAATTGTACCATCCAAAAATTTTACCGTTTGGAAAGGGGTTAAATAAATCTACATGTAGTAATTTGGGTAACATCCCAATTGGTCTACTCCCATTTCGTCTACTGTTATTTAAGTGCATTGAGTCCCAATTCGTCTACTGTCCCAACTCGTCTACTTTTATGTCAAATCATCAATAAACAACATTATTTTTGTTTTAAGATAAGAAATTAAGTCAATATATTCACAAATGCAATAAAAATGCAAACAATTTAATATAAATAATAAAATATCATATTGATATACAAAGTATAGAAAAGTAGACGAAATGGGACTTTTGTCAAAAATAGTAGACGAATTGGGAGTAGACCAAATGGGATTAAACCGTAATTTGAGCCGGGATCTGGAAAAACGTCCCTTATAGCATTTTGGACACCCATGATTCAAGGTCAGGCCCTGCCTAGATGCTGTCTAGCCAGCATATATGTTACTCTCAAAATGGTTGCTACAGACCATGAGGCAGCTATTGGAGATTAACATGGTTCCTGGTCAGACTGCGTGTATACGCAGGCTGATCTGGAACCAAGTTGTTCTCAAATGCCATAAGGGACGTTTTTCCAGATCCTGGCTCATTTGTTTGTAAAAGAAAACGTCGAGGGACATATCAAATGTTGGAAAGAAACATTTTCACCCGTTGTTTCAATATCTTTCACGCTTTTAACCCTTTCCCAAACGACAAAATTTGGTGTGGTCCAATTTGAAAGCTTCTGCAGACGACCAAATATGTGCTGATAAAGAAAGAAATTTGTCAAAATATTGTAAAGAAAATATTTAGGCAAAAGGAGAAACTGCTGGTTATCAGCAGTTTCTTCTTTTGTCTCGATGTTTTCCCAAGCCATTTATATTAGGGACGTCAAAGCCAGTTCTTGTTTGGGAAAGGGTTAACTTCAAGGTATGCCATTTTTATAAACATGTATTCTAACTGTCTGCTTTCAAATTGGATCAGTCTACAATGTTGCGGTACGAAATGGGCAATATTAAGTTTTCGAACAAACAAAGGCAGACAGCGAGAGGCGAGTAAAATAATAATTTTTTTTTATGCATCTGATCTTTCGATACGTATATGAAAAAATGGCTTGCACTGAAAAGACAAATAAATGTAAAATCATTCTTTTAATTCCGATAAGTCTAATATTTTCTTGTTTCGGAAAGAGTCCACTTTCTCCTTTTCCTTGATATTAAATTCCAAATGCCTCTATTGTCGACATCAAAGCCATGAAGTGTGATTGATTGATTGTTTCGTTGGGGTTTAACCCATTACCAAACGAAAATTTTTGGACTGTTTCAAATTCAAAGATGTTGCAGACGACAATTTCAATTAAATGAAATTTAATTTTTTGTTGTCTTTTGGGGTAGAAAACATTGTGGAAAATGAAGAAATTGCTTGTTACAAGCAATTTCTTCATTTTCCATGATGTTTTCCTAAGCCATTGTCTTGTGGGGAGTCAAAGAGTTTCTGTGTGGTAATGGGTTAACGTCTCTTTCAACTGCCTTGGTCATATCGCCGATGCTATCCGCTAAAGCACCTAACAATAGAGCAATATCTGTCATTTCTCATACCAGTATTATTACTTCATCCATACCGACATTCAGCTACGAGCCCATGTAGGTTTACGATTATAGAAACCCTTACCTTGGAAGGGACAATTGACCAAACGCCAATCGACAGATCGATCCGCCCAACATAGAATTTAAGACGAACAATGGGGTTGTGATCGTTAATAGGGGACAATTTTATCCAGTTAATCGTGACGTAAATTCGGACAACCAAAATTTCGTATGTGTTGTTATAAAATCTCGCAGCTATAAACTGAAAACGATAATTTTTGCACTGACCCGGGTGAGTCGATGTCAAGTACGGGAATCCAGGTAAATTATCCGATATGGTTGATTGATTTAATGTTGATAAGGTATATAAATACTTTTTGTCACATGTGTAATATCAGGGGGTGCAACGTACAGTCGGCATTTTAGGTCAATATGGATGTGAATGGTCAAAAATGGCGGCGAAAACAGATTTCTTCACTATGATCGGGGGATAAATTAACACAGTAAGTACGTTTCTTGGTTTTGATTTATCATGTCACCTGGCCGAGGATGTGGAGAAACTTTGTACAGACCTTGGGAAAGTGTTCCTATCTTCTGATATGTCCTCAAACTCTAGTGATGCTCGACATAATGTGGAGCTTGAAGCGGCGAGAAAATCGGTCCCGTTTTTGACCCGTATAAAATCAGCCTTAGCAGCGAAAATAGGGTTATCTGAGACTTACTTTCAGTGCATATACCACTTAAACAATTAGCTCAACATCCTTGTACTATTTAATATCAATGAAAACCCTAAATTCACGAAAAAAACAATGTGTAAGCTACTTTATGTTGTGTTTGGTCAACTGTACTACAATTATGTTGCTATATGGTCAACATTTGTCGTGTTTCCATAAGCTCCTGTGAAAGGGTTTTTTTTTAACCGTCAACGCAAACTTGAAACTCTGCAAAGTGACAGATGATCATTATTATACAGTAAAATGCCATTAGTAGATTAGGAAATTAAAACTATAGCTCAGGAGGCAACCTTATCTCATTCCCACTTTGGTCCAATACCTTCTCAAAAAGTGAAACAATGTTCGAAAAGGAGTATAGAACTGTCACATCCTTACAAGGATCTATAAACGCTAAAAATAATGCCTTTGTTGACCTTGATATCACATGACATAAACAGTAAGTCAAAAGAAGAATATTGATAGTAACAATATGGTTCCATTTGACAGCTGCTAAAGACATTAAAGTGACATTTCACATTTATTTCGTTTTTTAAAAGTATGTCTTGATGCAAAGATTGATTATTCTAATGCATAGAAATACAATCAGTTTTTTGAAATTGTTATTTATAAGCGAAAAATAGGCCTTCAAAGTTGAGACAGAAATGACAAATTCTATATAAATCTGAACTGTTGTCAACAACAATTTGTTTAATTTTGGCACAAAAATATATTTCTCTTAAATGGTTCAATATTATGGCTTGGAATTTTCAGATTTTTCATAAGAAAACAGGCTCTTTCAGATAGAATAAAAGTGAAATTTATGTAAAAATAATCGTGAAATGTCACTCTAAAATTAATGCCTTTAAAGGCATGACAATGTGTAATTTAATACCGGTAATTCCCTTTGACAAGATGTAAAATATTGAGAAAAAGGAAGATGGTATCAAATATTTTCTTCCTTTTCGTCAATATGTTCTAAATGTTTAACACTTGGTTGTATAAGCATGTTACATGTATCATTCATTGTTTTGGAAATGGTTGCAAGGGCGGATCTAGGGGTGGGGTCAGAGGGTCATAACCCCCTTGGAATTAGCCGAAAATTGAATTTTGACTGTACAACTTTACAGATTTAACACATTTAAGCCATTATTTGGGCTTTGACCCCCCCCACGCTGGAAAAAAATCTGGGATCCGCCCTTGGGTTGTATTCATTATTATCGTATGATTACAATGCTGTTGTTTGAATAAACCTTGTTTATATTTTTCAGGTGATGTTAATCTTCCATAACAGACACTTGACCGTAGCAGATAGATCAATATCCCAGTCCTGATGGATTCCGATAAAGAACTGACATAACAGTCTGAATTCACTGAGACGGCATACCAGAGATATTACTTTCACAAAAAAGAACATTTTTATGCATGTTTGAACTCTGTAAACGCACTGTAAAGATGTTGATATATGAAGTTTGATACAAGATGATGACAACCACTGACAAGCTTCAAAATATTTTCATGGATGATGGTTCCCAGTCTGGCAATGCTAATGACCAGACCTACAGCTTTAAAAGAAGTTCAAGTTAAATTAACCCTTTCCAAAACGGCAACATTTTAGGGTTGTCCAATTTCAAAGTTGTTTCAGAGACAAAAAATATATGTTGATTAAGGTAGGACTTGCCTATGATATAGCTCAGAAAACATTGAGACAAAAGGAGAAAATGCTGGTCATCAGCATTTTCTTCTTTTACCTCAATGTTTTCTCAAGCCTTTTATATCAAGGACTTCAAAATCATGTCTAGTTTGGGAAAGGATTACATGTAATTAAGCATTTTGCATTGTGATATTATTTGGTGTTCTTGCTTGTTACAGAATAAAATCCTGTCAAAATTATACAATGTGGTATGGTACTGTATAACCCTCCACAAAACAACAAAATTTGAGTTTGGTCCCAAATCAAAGATGCTACAGATTTTTGGTCTTCCTTGCTAGAAAATATTATGTAAAATGTTAAAACATTGCTTACTAGTCACAGGCAATTTCTTGATTTTCCACAATTTTATATTCAAATTCCTCTATCTTGTGGGGCATCAATTTCAAAATGTCATCATGTGGTAAAGGGTTAATGCTTGTCTGTTAGACTGGTCCAAATTGAAAATGATTGCTGATAACAATGTGAATCTGATTCATAATGTGAAATGTTCATTTGATGTGGTAGAAAATTAGAAATTAAAATGTGTAAATGCTGAATGTCAGCATTTTTTATTACTCTTCCCTCAATGTTTTCCAAAAGCATTGTCTCATAGATACATCAAAACCAAGGATTGGCTGAGAAAAACGAATCAGAACCCTGGCCCGACCGGTATCCATTCTGCCTTTTACAAGGGCGGATCTAACAGGGCCTCGGGCGGCGTTGAAAAGCATTGAAAGGCAATGTGGATGACCAACATTTTTTCCCATTCTCTCAATGCTTCTCATGCTATAACATGCAATTTTTGTATGTTCATCAACCCATTACCAGACAGCAAAATTTTAAGACTAGTCTAAT
Source organism: Fragum sueziense (assembly GCA_963680895.1). Lineage (NCBI taxonomy): Eukaryota > Metazoa > Mollusca > Bivalvia > Cardiida > Cardiidae > Fragum > Fragum sueziense. The sequence continues at coordinate 7,030 of CAVMGG010001021.1, read as the reverse complement.
TTCAAAGATGTTGCAGAATACAATTGCAAGTGAATGAAATTTTGCATTTCTTGTCTTTGTGGTAGAAAACAATGTGGAAAATGAAGAAATTGCTTGCCAAAAGCAATTTCTTTATCTCCCTTAATGTTTTCCAAAGCCACTATCTTGTAGGGAGTCGAAAAGAGTCATTGTGTGGGAATTTTGTCAAAATAACCCTTTCTCGAACAAAACAGGCCTTCGGTGTCATTGAAGAAATTGTTTGAGAAAAGAATCTAGAGAAAAAAAGAAATTGCTGATAATAAGCAATTTCTTGTTTTCTCCCAATATTTTCCATTCAATTAAACACATTTCAGACTTTTGATGTCAACTATGCAACTCCTTTCCAACTGCAGCAGTCTAAAATTGGGCCATTTGCAAAAAGGGTTAATGAAAGATTGTCCATTAGATCTTGTTTGTATACATCTAGTATTCATAAGGGCCAGATTTGGTGCAGTGGTAACTCGCTGGTCTTTTAACACAGGGGTCAATGGTTCGATCCCCCGCCTCTGCAGTCTTTCAGATGAGACTTTAAACTGAGGTCCCGTCTCCATATGACCTTAGCAGTTGAGTGGGATGTAAAACTCCGTAAAATCCAAATCGAGTATTCATAAGATTAGAAACTTTGTGGTCACATTTTCCATTACTGAAATCTTTATTTGTCTACTGTTGTAATGACATATAAAGATGTTAGTGTTGGAAAATTGAGAATCACATCTCCACTTAACTTTTACTACAGACTTTCCATAGACAAAGAAATGTGCCAAATGCAGTTTAAAGTGTACTTTGAAAATTTCTGACTGAAATACCTTACTAGGCTAGAAGCAAAGAAGACACCAGTGACCAATTGGATCATTCAATACCCAGATTCTGAAAGCATCAATGGGGAAGGATGCTGGTAACCATATTAACAATTTCATCCTTTTCCACAAAAGTGTACTGCATGGCAGGACAACCGGACTGATAGGATATTGAATGAAAAAATCATTCATTTTCCCATCCTCAACTCATTTACCATATCGACGCTTTTCATTGAAAACCTCGTATCTGCAGCTTGCTTTAAGCTGCAGATACGAGGTTTTCATTGAATAGCGATGATATATTTGATGTCCCAGATGGAAAAACTTTGTGAAATCACTGATGCAAAAGAAGGAATAATAACATTTCTCCTTATGTCTCAATATTTTCTAAGCTCTCTACAGAAATCATATCTTCATTAACAACCAGCTGCTTTCAAACTGGACCAGTCCAAAGTTTAGTTGTTTGGAAGAGGGTTAAAATGAATTGAAAATCAAAAAAGCAAACTTCAAGATTCTTCAACCACTGCTATTTTCTTTAATAACATAAAACAAGTTCCAAATTCATATCACTTGGGAATTGCCAAAAAAGTATTTTAATGATATGCTTAGAAGACTAAGGCAGGATATCTGAAACTTTGCAGAAAAAACTTTATTTTTAAACAAGTCTATTTGAAACTCAATGCTCAATAAGGTACCGGTAAGCTTTTGAAAACATGGAGGAATTGGATGCTTGTCCAGGGACAATTTATTTATCCTGCTTTAAAGCTCTGGCAAAAATGTTCAGTGTTAAAACTAAACTAATCCACAATAAAGTCTATTTAAGTATGACAATTTTAAATCAAAAACATGCATCTTTATTATGATAAGTTAAGTTTGCAATAATGCCCTGGCAGAGCATAGCTAGCTATTAGAAAGAGATGCTCTGCCAGGTCGTTGATCATGATCTATACTTAATATTAAAAAAAAAAAAAACAATTACTGCTTTTTCACTGAATTTCACTTCAAATTCATTCAGTTCATTATTAAACACAAAAGGCTTTGTCTCTCCCTCTCCTGTGCAGCCTCAGATACACATTCAAGTGAAGTTGATCTGTAAAACATCATTTTCTTTGATTCAGCTGTTCCCTGAATGGTTAAAGTCCCTGAAATATAAAGTTCGATATTTTTGGAAGGTTACTGCTTTAACCCTTTTCCAAACGGCAAAATAATAGGATGGTCTCATATCACAGCGTCTGTAAACAACAAAATCAATATTGATAAATTGATAGAGATATGATTTGTGTACAATAAAATAAGGAAAATATTGGGCAAAAGGAGAAAAATTCTTCTTTTGCCTCAATGTTTTCCCAAACCATTTCTAAAAAGGACATCAAAACAAGGTTTTGTTTGGGAAAGGGTTAATGGAGTTTTAACACTTAACAGCTGCTGTTCACTCTACTTTCATAGCTGGTGCACCGAACATTGTGCTCTCTAACCCCCCCCCCCTAAATGTTATTGCCCATGTTATTGGTCAATTTTATTACAATAATCAATTGAATCGACCAGACAGAAGAGTTACTTTATTGGATAGAAGAGATTTAGTGCCTTTTTCAATTCATATTGTGGTGACAGGTTCACATTACCACTGTCACTTGTTTATCTTATCGAACGTTTTCATTTCATTGCGTGATAGCAATGCATTACTTTGGCAATACTTACGGATACAAAGGCTTGAAGTTCGGCAGATCATTAATAGCAAAGAATGCAATAATAGGCAAAGAATAACAGAAAATACCCCTTTTCAGAATTTTACTTCCGGTTTTTAGCAGAACTATTGGTGGCAGGTCACTCTTTTTTGCTCCTAAATAATTCTATGTAAAAAACATTTTTTTTAATTAGAACTATTTGGTCCGAAATGTTGAGTCAGATATCAATATGGGGTCATAAATGATCATAAGGTGTCATTTCTCAATGAAATTTGCTAGTTAAATAAACAGTTGAAAGGGTCAACATTTGCTGTTTACAGCTCATCTAGAAAGTTAGATTGGACTATATGACATGTACAGGATTAAAAAACGATTTTTTGCCATTGATTTCGTGCCAAGAAAAGGGGGTCATAAATGAGCATTTCGATTTCTTGCATACATAAAGTTCTATGCACCGAACTATACCAACAGAGGGTATACTTGATAGAACACAAATCTAAAAAGATCATGACCTGATAACTTGTAGTCATGCCCTTTTACACAATTTGCACCACTGGCCTGCCATTCAGCAGAACTTTTTTATTGTAAAAAGGCGATGTTTTAGGTGTATTGATTAGCAAACTTTTGTTTGACACTTGTTTTGGACTATAAAACCAACTTCACTAATACTACGTATCAACGAAATGACAACTTTACCGGTTCTGAATTTTCATGAAATTTAGCTAAAAGTAAGAAGATACATAAAGCATCTTTTTGTGATAAAATGGTGTCTTGACAAAGACATAGTACACTTTGGTATTAAAAACTGCTGCATTCTAAATTTTTACACAAAAATATGCATTTTTCATGATTTTTTCAATAGGAGGCTTACATGATAATTCCACCAAATGCTTTTTTTGGTATGAATATATCGCCGACTTACTATGGTCCGTCACCCGCCAAGTATAGTCACGGCCTTTTTTTATTTTGCTACGGCTTACAGTCTGTTTACATTCAAGGAGTTGTTTTTCAAGTAAAATTCTATTAAAACAGATATTTAAAGGAAAAAACTCGTTAAATTTAGAGGGGACGAGTGTTTCAGGATGAATTACTTGATTATGTAATGCATATGCATTTTAGCGTGGCCGGCTTAGGGTGACGGACCATGGGGAGGCGAGGATAATGCCTGAAATGTGTCGAAGCAACGCCACATGACAAATCTTGGAAATACATAAAACGAAGGTTTCATGACTATTGACAAATAAACGTGCAGGTAGGTATTGGACCAAAGTGGGAATGAGATAAGGTTGCCTCCTGAGCTCTAGTTTTAATTTCCTAAACTACAAATTGCATTTTCATAACTGTATAATTATGATCATCTGTCACTATGCAGAGTTTTAAGTTTGCGTGGACGGTTTAAAAACCCTTTCACGGGAGCATATTGAAACACGACAAATGTTGACCATATAGCAACATAATTGTAGTACAGTTGACCAAACACAACATAAAGTAGCTTACACATTGTTTTTTCGTGAATTTAGGGTTTTCATTGATATTAAATAGTACAAGGATGTTGAGCTAATTGTTTAAGTGGTATATGAACTGAAAGTAAGTCTTAGATTACCCTATTTTCGCTGCTAAGGCTGATTTTATACGGGTCAAAAACGGGACCGATTTTCTCGCCGCTTCAAGCTCCACATTATGTCGAGCATCATTGAGGACATATCAGAAGATAGGACCACTTTCCCAAGGTCTGTATACAGTTTCTCCACATCCTCGGCCAGGTGACATAATAAATCAAAGCCAAGAAACGTACTTACTGTGTTAATTTATTCCCCGATCATAGTGAAGAAATCTGTTTTCGCCGCCATTTTTGACCATTCACATCCATATTGACCTAAAATGCCGACTGTACGTTGCACCCCCTGAATATAGGCAAAGTGGTCAAATGGTAACGGTCGAAGACTTGAAACTTAATTGCCTTTTGGTATGGGTTCGAAACTCACAATCGCCTCTGATTAAATTTGTTTTTCATTTCTATTTCTTTTTTTATTGCACCAAGTTTTTTTTTTTATTTTTTCATTTTGCTCGACGGACATAATATGCGAATATAGGCATATGTTTTATTGTAAACGTTCTTCCATCAAAAATCAAAAATCATATATTTTTAACATATCAACAAATGTTTAGAGAAAAATAAATATCATGCAAACAAAAAAGATCTGGATTATGAAAATGTGCCATTTAATTTTGCCAGAAATATTTTAATTTGACATTTCACGCATAAAACTTGAAGAGAAAAGCATGAAAAAGTGAGCAATTTTATTTCCTCAAATATTTCTCTTTTTCTTTTTTAAATTTCAAAAGCGCGTTTCTTGTAACGCCTTAAAAATTAGGAATATTTACATACTGGTAATTGATGTCTGTAAATGGATTAAACTGCACTCATTAAACAAAAGAATAAAAAAATAATAAATGAAATTCCTTGAAAAAAAATTGTGCCTGTTTTGTAGCAGAATCGAACTTGGTCCGTTCGAGTAGTTCTAGTCCCACGTCTTTCCACTGCGCTATCACAGATTTGCACATAGGCGTTTGTATAAACGAATACTTTCTAAAATCGAAATCTGTGAACTGTTTTCAATAACAATGGACAAGTCAATGTAAATAAACAAATGATCAAATTATTGTGCGGCCTTTATACGGCTTGATTTACAATAGATTCACAATTAAACGAGAATAATTTCAGTTGTTTTGATAAAGGAATTCAACTGCAATTATTCTCGTTTAAGGGATTAGAAAAGTCCAAAACGGGTGATATTGTGTCGCTCGGACTCACTCCTGCCAACAATTCAAACAATTGTTTCAATTAAAATTACTTAAATGTCCTTGTACATTATGACAATAACATGCTATATGCATAGGTCATTTGCCAGACAGAGCAAAACAGAGAAGAAAAATCCAATGAAAAAGTCGAAAAATTGGGATTTCTCCCAAAACCAGCAACTTTTTCCCCATAACAAATTTTCTCCATTCAAATATGTCAATATAATGTGCAAATTCTAAATGAGGTACTACTACCATCGTACACAGAATAGTGAAAGCGGTAACCGAGATATTCACGAAAACACATGGCATGCAAAGATTTTTGGGTCGGCCATTTTGCAAAAATTGTTTTCAAAATTTGCACGATGTAATTCACAAGTACTTATAAGGTTTACACAAGCTATTGCATTGCAGCTGTCATACCTGATATCTGTAGTGCGTGTTTCAATGGCACAAAGCAACGATCCATGGACAGTAAACAACTTTTTCTGTTATAAAATGAGTCTACCTATTTTCAGTTTCGGTTTCCACACATTCCTTCTTGCCGGGTTAGACGAGAAAATTATTCCGCAAAATAAAAAATAAAACATTTGACAAAACATCACACAACATTGATAAACGATTGTATTGATGATAAATTGTACAAAATTTAGGATAGAACCGATCGTGGAATTTGATACTTGACATCTGAAAAATACGGACTACTTACTAACGCGCCTTACTCATATGCGGCTATATGCCGTGTGTAATCCGCCGGACATGTAAACAATATGAAAACGGATGGAAACATTTTACAGTTTGGGGTTTAAAAAGGTATATATTCGCTGGCAATTGATCAGAATTAAGAGCATCTATAAGTTTAAAGACAATGAATACACGATCCTTCTTCGATTTTCAAAGATTATTGATCGCGTCATTTGTTATTATGAATGATAAGAAACCGGAACTCGTGTTTGTTGACATTTTGAAAATTGGTTCAAAAACTAATTATTTCGTAAATAAACAACTTCCACGCATACTAAACACAATTTAAATGTCTTCTATTCCCATATTTACATTTTAAATGAATTATTAATTGAAATAAGATTTCAACTTGAATTAAGAATAGTATGGTGTACAAAGTTGGTCATTACAAAATTTTATTTTCCAGTTATGTATCACGTTTTTTTTTTTGTGTATAGTTTCAATGCAATTACTGAGCAATATTGCTTAACAATCAAAGGGAATATTATACTAACTGTTGATATAATTTTGATAACAAAGAACTTTTATAATGGGTTATACTTTTGAATTTATGGGATAAAACTTGATAGCATGTAAATTGAAAAATAAAATAAGGCCTAAGGTGTCAAGTGACATATGTTGTGGCTGTGGCAACAATTTTTACTTGAATTTAATCGACAGACTTAAAATAAATGATCATTTATGATAAAACCGCCTTTGACAGCTTGAAAAAATGACCCCATTATCTAACCATACCTCATGAAAAATAAAGAAATGTCAAACTTTTTTTGGTAAAGGCAGTTTTCTGAATAAAGAAACTTCATGTAAGTAGTAGTACTACCTAGATCAGACCTCTGTGTATGTTTTCGTGAAAAACTAGCTAACTTCATTCAAGGATAATTACGTTCTCGGTTTTCCAAGAAGTTGTCCTTTTTCGCAATATTTTGATTATGCTGTACAAGGTAAACCAGAATTAAGTCGCTTAGCATCTTCTTCTTATGTAGA
>CAVMGG010001020.1:0-38000 GCA_963680895.1 Fragum sueziense | reverse complement strand
TACCTGACTTGCAAATCGGCGAAAGATTGCGTAACACAGTCACAGATTATCGATTTTTTACTGCCCTGAACTAAAGGTTTGACCTGGATAATGGGTCAATTAGTAGATAACCCTTCATCTTGAATGATGGGTGACGCATGGGTCGTAAAAATCAAGAGTCAGAATGATGCATCAGTTGAAATTTCTGAGAGTCAAATTGGGGTCATTTTCATTTTTCATGCGTCAAAACCCGAGCTCCCGGGTCAAACGGAAACCCTGACTATGTTTTCAACCTCAAAGGTGGCAATCATGTGACTTTGTTATGATATGCTTTCCTAACTTTTGTAATTGTGAACCCATAAACACAAAAAATGTTGAATTTCATTCATTTGAAATTGTCATTTGCAACATCTTTGAATTTGAACTGGACTAAAATTTTGCCATCTGGTAATAGGTTAACATGTTTTTCAGGCGTATACTTAACAAACCCCCTGGAGATCGTACCAGAAAGTGTGATTTTAGAGCAACTGACCAGTGACTCTATCCTACTGGTCAGGAAGCAGGATGTAGTCAGTCGGTTCAGAGATTGGTGTCCACTCAATGAAATACTCAAACAGAGAGATCCAAGATGGATGACTATGAATGTTCTAGGTAAATCAAATATAGGCTTTTGTCAAGGAATAGTTTTGGAAATTGAACTGTATTAGTCCCCTACCGGCGAAGCCGAAGGGGACTTTAGGTTTGCACTCTGTCCGTCAGTCAGTCCGTCTGTCCGTCAGTCTGGTCAATTAGTTTTCCAGACTTTTTTTCTAAACGGGTGTAGCTATTGAGCTGATTTTTGGTATGTAGACCCGCATTGATGAGTTACAGAACAAGTTTAAGTTTCGTTCCGGTCCAGTGATTTTTGAGGAAGATATGGATGCTGGACTTAGAAAATTACTGGGAAATTACAGTTTTTCAGACTTTTTTTCTTAATGCTTGCAGTTATTGAGCTGATTTTTGGTATGTAGACTCGCATTGATGAGTTACAGAACAAGTTTGAGTTTCGTTCCGGTCCAGTGATTTTTGGGGAAGATATGGATGCTGGACTTAGAAAATTTCTGGGAAATTACAGTTTTCCAGACTTTTTTTCTCAATGCTGGTAGCTATTGAGCTGATTTTTGGTATGTAGACCCGCATTGATGAGTTACAGAACAAGTTTGAGTTTCGTTCCGGTCCAGTGACTTTTGGGGAAGATATGGATGCTGGACTTAGAAAATTTCTGGGAAATTACAGTTTTCCAGACTTTTTTTCTCAATGCTGGTAGCTATTGAGCTGATTTTTGGTATGTAGACCCGCATTGATGAGTTACAGAACAAGTTTGAGTTTCGTTCCGGTCCAGTGACTTTTGGGGAAGATATGGATGCTGGACTTAGAAAATTACTGGGAAATTACAGTTTTCCAGACTTTTTTCCTTAATGCTTGCAGTTATTGAGCTGATTTTTGGTATGTAGACTTGCATTGATGAGTTACAGAACAAGTTTGAGTTTCGTTCCGGTCCAGTGATTTTTGGGGAAGATATGGATGCTGGACTTAGAAAATTACTGGGAAATTACTGTTTTCCAGACTTTTTTTCTCAATGCTTGCAGCTATTGAGCTGATTTTTGGTATGTAGACCCGCATTGATGAGTTACAGAACAAGTTTGAGTTTAGTTCCTGTCCAGTGATTTTTGAGGAAGATATGAATGCTGGACTTAGAAAATTACTGGGAAATTACAGTTTTCCAGACTTTTTTTCTAAACGCTTGCAGGTATTGAGCTGATTTTCGGTATATGAACACATATTGATGAGATACAGAACGAGTTTGAGTTTCCTTCTGCTCCAGTGAATTTTGGGGAAGATACGGATGCTGGAATTAGAAATTTCTGTGAAATCACAGTTTTCCAGACTTTTTTCTTATTGCTTGCAGCTATTGAGCTGATTTTTGGTATGTAGACCCACATTGATAAGTTACAGAATAAGGTTGAGTTTTGTTCCGGTCCAGTATTTTTGAGGAAGATACGGATGCCAGCAGCTGGACTTTGAATTTTTTGGGGCTTCTTTTTCTAAACACATATATAAAGCCGGTAGGGGACTTGGTATTGTTTTGCAATACTTCAGAATGCTTGTTCAATGTCAGGATATTGAAAGGGAATTATATAAACTGTCAGGGATATTTTAAGATTTTGGCAAAAGTCAGGATTTTTTGGAAAAAAAACCAACAACCATGAGATGCATTTTCATACATTTAATGATTAAGACTTCAAAATATCTAGTTATTGTGGAAAGGCCAGAAATACTATGATGGAACAAATAGGGAATTTTCAAATTTTGTCAGGGAACTTGATATCAAATTACTTGTGGCAACCCTGAATTAAATGAAAATAAGTCTTGGTAGTCCTTCGAATCTAGAATAACATTTTATGGATGACCATGAATGTTAGAGGTAAATCAAATAAATGAACAGAGTTACAGATAAGAAGAGGTAAAGGCATTCTAAGTTTGTATTTGAAATCCAAACCAAATGTTGTGGGCAGTCATGTGAATTGTCGCGGTGAAGAGTTTTTAGCTCCACTGGCCGAAGGCCAGCGAGCTATTGTCATGGCGTTGTGTCCGTCATGCGTGCCTCCGTCCGTCCGTGCGTCCGTTAACTTTTTCTTTAAAAATGTTCTCCTCTCAAACCAATGGGCCAATTTTGACCTAACTCTGCAGGAATGTTCCTTGGGTGACCCTTTACATAAATTGTTCAAAGAATTTTTATTGGTCCATAAATGTGGGCGTGGCAGGGCGGGGCTTATCAGACTTAGAGAAATCACGAAATAATTCTTTAAAAATCAACCATTCAGCCAATTTTGACCAAATTTGACAGAAATATAACTTAGGTGACCCTTTACTATAATTGTATGTTAAATGTTGATTGGTCTATAAATGTGGGTGTGGCAGGGTGGGGCTTATCAGACTTAGAGAAATCACAAAATAATTCTTCTCCTCTCAAACCAATTGGCCAATTTTGACCAAACTTTGCAGGAATGTTCCTTTGGTGACCCTTTACTTAAATTGTTCAAAGAATTTTGGTTGGTCCATAAATGTTGGCGTGGCAGGGCGGGGCTTTTCAGACTTAGAAAAATCACAAAATAATTCTTTAAAAATCAACCATTCAGCCAATTTTGACCAAATTTGACAGAAATGTACCTTGGGTGACCCTTTACTTTAATTGTATGATAAATGTTGATTGGTGCATAAATGTGGGCGTGGCAGGGCGGGGCTTATCAGACTTAGAGAAATCACAAAATAATTCTTTAAAAATCTTCTCCTCTCAAACCAATTGGCCAATGTTGACCAAACTTTGCAGGAATGTTCCTTGGGTGACCCATTACTTAAATTGTTCAAAGAATTTTGGTTGGTCCATAAATGTCGGTGTGGCAGGACGGGGCTTTTCAGACCTAGAGAAATCGCAAAATAATTCTTTAAAAATCAACCATCCAGCCAATTTTGACCAAATTTGATAGAAATGTACCTTGGGTGACCCTTTACTTTAATAATATGTTAAATGTTGATCGGTGCATAAATGTGGGCATGGCAGGGCGGGGCTTATCAGACTTAGAGAAATCACAAAATAATTCTTTAAAAATCAACCATTCAATCAATTTTGACCAAATTTGACAGAAATGTACCTTGGGTGACCCTTTACTTAAATTGTCTGTGAAATTTTGATTGGTCCTTAAATGTGGGCGTGGCAGGGCGGGGCTTATCAGAATTGGAGAAATCATAAAACAATTCTTAAGAAATCAACCAATGGGCCAATTGAGACCAATTTTGGCAGTAACGTTACTTAAATGGCCCTTTAAGTACTTGTTTGTGAAATTTTGATAGGTCCATTAGTGAAGGCCTGGCATGTCGGGGCTTATCAGCATGGGAAAAATTGCGAAATAATTCTTTAAAAACAACTGTTGGGTCAATTTAGTGCAAACTTTGCAGAAATGTTCCTTGGGTGTTTGACAGTGTTTGTGAACTGATTGGTCTATAAATGTGGGTGTGGCAGGGCATCAGAATTTGACAAACCATGAAATAATTCTTTAAAAATAAACCAATAGGCCAGTTTAGACCAAACCTGGCAGAAATATTCCTTGGGTGACCCTTTTCAAGATTTGGTAGTGTGAGGCTTACAAGAAATCATGAGGTAATTCTTTTACTTTAGCCAGTGGAGCGATACAGGCCCTCTTGGGCCTCTTGTTAATTTTACGCAAGTCCACTTCCCCAGCCTCATTCATTGTAACATTGGCTATGATCAGACTATACGTTCTATCTGTGGGATAAGTCCCGAGTCCCTCCGATAGATGCTTTGTGTAAGCGTGCCGGGTTGATTAGGTCAGATATCTTTACATACACTCTCTCGAATAAACACTCTCTCGAGCCAAATGTTGGCTCAATTATCACGGTGGGGATTGTGCATGATGGGATGGATAACGAATACGGACAAAATAATCTCGATTCTGGTAAGATTTTTTGCAATAACTTCCTTATTTGTGCGTCAATTTTCAAAAGGTTTGTTGCATTACCCCGCCTTACCGAGCTCTTTCATCGGATGTATGACATACTAGATAACTCGTGGTACTTTTTCCAAAAGATTGTCCCAACCGACCAGAAAGCGAAATGGTAACGACTACGGCCAAATTAACCTCGCTTCAGGTAAGCATTTGTGCAATAACTTTCTTATTTTAGCGTTAATTTTCATGCAGTTTGTTGCACGTACTCCGTCTTACTGAGCCCTTTTCTCAGATGTATTACTTATCGGGAAACTCCCGACGTTTAGTATTCGTTATTTTTAGTAACAATACACTCAATCCCAAAGCGTTTTGGTAACAATACCCTCGAACCCAAAGCGTTTTAGTTAACGATACTCTCGAACCCAAAGCAGGGCGTGCATACGAAATCAACAATGAAACTGGGAACGATTGACTGTAAATCCAATAAAATAACCATCTTACCGGCTATTAACGAATACATTCAATTTCAGAGTTTTTGTTCCACTTTAAACTTCGCTTTATCGCTGCATGTTGAATGCACGTGCTCTTTATCACTGTATATTTAATACACGTGCGTCGTCATTGTTTTCTCCGCATATTTAGGGAGCTTCGTTTTGAAAATGCCGATTTGGGACTATTTTTAGTAACAATCTTCATGTATACAATGTTGATTTCCCATAAACCCATTTTTTGCCTCCGGAAGTGTGTTCTGCGGGTACATACTAAACTATACTAAGTTAAAGGACCTAATTGATTGATAGTGTGGGATTTTAACGCCGCTTTCAACAACTGAGGTTTTTCCGACGTCACGCATAACAAAAAATTCTCGGAAGATTCATCAGAACAAAACAACATTGGCGGACATTTTCTTATCTCACCTCGGTTCATTTTTCGCACATATCAATGGCTTTGGAGTAAGTACTCATTGGAATTTTATAGTTTTTATGCAATAATAGCGCCAATTCACGTATTTTTTGGCCGTTAACATCCGTAGAGGCCCGCAAATTACGTAAACAACCCTCGTGCTTCGCACTCGGCCGTTAACATATTTCTTGGGCCTCTGCGAATGTTAACGACCTCAAAAAGGCGAATTAACCCTATATTGACAGATAAGTTGTATTTTGTACGCCTTAAATGTAAGGTTCAGGTTGCACAATTTCTAAATCCATTATACAATCCGGTTAATAGGGTTTAAAAATGCTGATGTCGAAAAAACACATATTCTTTACACAAAATTATTGCACAATTGCTAGGATCATTCGAATAGGACGTGTGTTGCATCTGAAGTAAGGGAAAGTGTCACTAAATCTGCTAGGCCTGCTTAAATAAGGAAAAACGCAAAGCTTTAAAATCACCATGCCACATACGTTACAAAATATTTCTTTGTGTGCACCACATCCACCATTGTTACTTGTAAATTAAAATAAAAATCGTTTTCATGGCTTCTGTAAGATGCAGAGGGTGCAAACCTCAATGTGATTTTGTGCAATACATGTGTAAGTACGAAGTGCATGCTTTTTGTGGGTTCATAACTGGTTATGCTTGCAGATAATTCATATTTTACGAGCAAGCTGAGTTGATTTCGCCTGAAATGCCTTACATTCACGGAATGATAGAGAAAACTACAACTTTCTCGAAGAAAACAGACATTGCTAGTGGTCAAGAAATCATTTGAGATGAGCCTCGGCCTAGTCTCATTCCCAAAGAAAAAACTTCATCGATTCAATTTTTCAATTTTCTTATCTTAGTGGTGTCCTGCCTCTGTTTTGCACCACAAACCGGCGTTATACACCACGCTTTCAGCGTTACGAAAACCACATCCCCCGGTAACGATTGGACACGGTGTGTTTGCATTCATAAGGTTAAAATCAACAAACATGGATTAGAATATATAACAGACAAAGAATAACAGAAGTCTAGTCGTTATTATATATACTGAGCAAAAAAAGTTTAGCACGTACGTTTTTAACACATTCTTTTTTCAGTTTATGATAATTAAATGAACATTGCTTTGTGTTGTTCAGTTGTCCCGATCGACAACCATTACGCATACAGTGCATGTGTAGAGTGAACATTCAGTGTATTGGACAAAGTCCAGATAAGGAAAAGTCACGTGCGGCACGTGTGCAGTGACATCGATAATGTCTAGCTTGTCCAAAAACACACGATTACACAGATCTGTTAGCAGAATCAATTTACCCGTTACAAATTCTTTGAAATTGATTATGGGAAGGCGAGAAATGATGACGTTAGTTCGACGTCAGAGAGCTCTTTGCATGCTCCAAGCAGGTATGTCTGTTAGAGATGTCGCTTTGCATTTTAATTGTCTCCAATTGACAATTACGCGCCTACGGCACTTGGTTAATGCAACTTTAGCCACCAACGACCGATCTAGATCTTGTAGACCGTGTAAAACGACGTTCAGGGAGGATCGTTTCACAGCGACGTCTTGACGACGTTTCGAATTCCTGTCTAGTAAGAATTTAGTGCTACTCCTCCAGGGCGTCACAAGGTATACCGTTAGTGACCAGACTGTCCGGAACAGGCTCCACACAACTTGCATCAGGGTCCTCCGATCTTACGCCAATGACGTTAAGCATCGACAGGCAAGGCGTCAGTGGGTATTGAAACATCGATATCGATTCAGGAGACATTGGACTGATGTCCGGACGAATCTCATTTTACGTGTCATTAACTGACGGCAGGATTTGTGGTTGGAGAAGGTGCGTAAGGCTTGATACCAATAACGTCATTATTGAGACTGTTACGTCGAGTGCAGCGTCATTTTTAGGCAGGAATAGATGAAAACAGTTAAACAGACCTCATTTCAGTTAATGGCAACCAAACGGTACAAGGACACTGCAATGAAATTATCCAACCTGTCACAGGATCGTCTTACAACGACACAACGTTGTGATATTTCAATAAGATAATCACCACCCACTTACTCCAAGGAACATACAGAATGATCTACGCCTGAACTGCTTAATCACCAGCAAAATAACACACAAATGACATTGTTGGACGCCAGGCTAGCGAAAGTAATGACGTCTGTAACGTCAATGGCAATGTGCGTCATATGTAGTATGGATGGGCAAAATTCCTTTCTGTGTGGTCAGGAAGCTTCTCTGCAACATGGGAAGACATTGAATGGCGGTCCTAGCTGCTTATACTGGACATTCGCGTTATTGAAATTTGCTTGACTTTCGATACCTGACCCCTGTGCACTTTAACGTAAGATACCTAACTAACGCTTAAGAATTTTGAAACAAAATTTTCAGGAAGCGCCAGAAAATTGAATTTTCAAACACAATAGAGTTATGATTTTATGGATTTTGGAATAGTTTTTGAGTAGGAAAGGACATTTTCCAAGTGTGCTAAACTTTTTGTGCACAGTATATATAACGAATACAATGGGTACATCGCAATGTTTTTTTTTCAACAAAAACATGGAAAGTGCAGTTTATTTTATGCTGCAATTAGGAGGTTTTTGTTGAAAAGCAACGACACCCCCTCATATCTCTTGTAGTGAACTTTTATTTAACAGCCTACACATGTAGTATGGAGTAGGATTCCTTTAGAATGTATAATTGCATTTTCTATGCATATAGGGTCATTCTATATTTTAACGACTTCACAATAAATAGTCAACCTGATCCTGTGTTGGAGATATTCAATAAATCATCATTAATTCTTCTTGTTCTGTTCTTGTTCTCAACATAACAAATATTGTGAACATATACAGGATCCGCTTCGCGGAACGAATGATAGTTTTCTTTGAAATACCGTGGATATTCTTCAAAAACTTGTAGATGACGCTTAAAGGGACATTTCATTCAAATTTCAATTTTTTAAAGTATGTCTTGATGCCAAGATTGGTTATTCTAATGAGTATAACGCTGCTTTTCTGCAAAAACCTCGTATCTGCAGCTTGTTTTAAGCTGCAGATACGAGGTTTTCGTGGAAAAGCAACGATAGATACTATTAGTTTTTTTAAGTTGTTGCCAGTAAGCGAGAAACACACATTTAAAGTTTAGACATAATCGATGAATTGCATATAAATCCGTACTGTTGTCCACAACAATTTGTTCATTTTTAACACAAAAATATAAATTTCTCGTAATCGGCGCAATATTTTGGCTTGAATTTTCAGAATTTTCATAAGGAAATATGCTCTTTCAGATAAAAATTAAAGTAAAATTTATGACAAAAAAATTCTAAAATGTCACTTTAAACCAATCTGCAGTTATATCTACAATGTTCTTTTTTTTTCTAGAAAACCAACAAGAAGTTTCTTCTGCACAAACACATAAGAATGTTCTCTATTTATTCCCTGGTTGCCTAAATTTCCATGTCATGAAGATGCTATTTTTGACAATGGATTCTTAATGTGTCATTATTCCTCCAGTGATTCGGGCTGGTTTCACTTATAGTTCTTTTATATCCTTAGAGTCAATTTTTTTCGCTTTATCCTTTCCCACACAAGACATGGGTTTGACGTCCCTAATAGAACATTGAGAAGAAACATTGAGACTAAAGAAGAAAATGCTTATAATCAACATTTTATCCTTTTGTCTCAATATTTTCTGTGATAATCATATATAGGTGAAACTAAATTATCAGGTACAAAAACACTCTAGTTATAGTGTTTCCTGAATGGCATTTGCCAAAGCTCTTGATGCGAAATATCCTCATTTACTTGTGTTCAATGCATAAATACATGTAGTGCCTTAGTTTACGCTTAAAAAGACATGTAAGACTGAAAATTCCATACCAAGAGCGCATTTAGACGAGAGGCATGCAAAATAAACGCATGTACACAACGGTTATTGGTACAAGTTCTTATTTCTGCAATGCGATACACCTCGTTAACATATTGACAGTGTTACCGATCAGTTTGACAAATTACAGAGTAAAGTCCCGTGTTCATTGATCTCCATAACAGACATCACCCAATCATAAAATATGTCTGTCAAGAATGGGATCATGTTTCCGTCATCTGTGTAAACATAAACCTTAAATAGTTACAGAAAAAATATCGTGGGATACATAATTAGGTATTATACAGATCTATATCACATTTTAAGTGTTTACCGGAATTTTCCTTGCTTTCCTTCTCTCTTAGTTTTTCTTTCTGGGGCAGAATTTGAAACATGTAAATTAAAAATATATATAAAACGTTTATTAAAAAGACACTGGATCATCAAATTCAACTTTCAGTAATAGGATCATGTACGAGGGACGGTCGGAAAGTAGTTGGACTTTTGACTAGTTCTCTAAAACCATTTATTTTTTTAACAAAATTCTTTCTACACTGTTTAAAGAAATTATCCATCTATGTCTATGCATTTTTGCCATCTTCATCTTTACTATTTCCACTACTAATCATGACGTAGACCCACTGTATTAGGTACTGTGTAACCACCGGTATCAAAGGCGCCCTGGTCTCAAATTTCTTCTCAGCAAGCATTTTCATCAGTTCTAGACACAAATAAAAGTCGTGTGGGGTAGGGCCTGGGCTATAAGAAGAGTAAAACAACTTTTGTCATGGGTAATATTTGATAATCTCCACTGTAGATGCGGTGGTATGGGAGCGTGCGTAATCGTAAAGTAGAAAACATTTTTCTTTGCTAATCTGGGACGCGTTTACTTCAGCATTTATTCTTTGTTTTTTTTTTCTGAATTACTTCAGAATTGTACTTAGCAATGTCAGTTTTTACCATTTGACATGAAATGACTAACTATCAGACCTCGTGAATCCACAAAAGCAACAAACATGACTACCAGCCGAATGTAAAAGCTTAATCTATTCAGAGGTGGGGAACCAGCTCGTTTCTATGACTGCTGTGACTGAGTTTTTATCCCAAGTTCGGAATTATGAACCATTATTCAATCTTCAGTGATAATGTAGTTCAAAAACTTAAATTCTTCGCGATTAAAATGACTAGACTGGTCTTTTGTTTTGGTTACCCTTGTTGTTCCTCTAACAAATAGTCTATGGTACATAAAACCCCTATCACATATAAGTGGACAGAATATTGCATATATTCAACTTTCTTTAAAAATAAACTGACCACATTATTGGCAAATGGATGTAGATTACACCAATATATAATGTGTTTATACAGTTGCAAATGGAGAGACAGCAGCACGAAAAGTCCAACTACTTTCCGACCGTCCCTCGTATATAGTAAACATTGAATTGGAGTTTTCTGTGTTCTTGGCAAAATATCGTGTTGTGGGTACGCGTTTGAACCGCCCCGAAAAGACGATCCCGACGACTACCAACAACACTGGGCCATAAGCATCATATTTATAATACATAATTTAGCGAAGCATAAAATCTACCCCCTCTTATCTGGAGCTTATAATACCTATACATTGTGATTACTGTTTACATGAGATTAACCCTAAAACCCATTATACATTAAACTTCTGAAGAGTTAGGTACATTTTTGTACTCCACGAAACAATTTTGTAAAGAAAAATGTGTATGATCATCTAAGTCTTTGGATTTATTATTAATACCAGTATTATATCTCATACTTTCAATATATGGAAAGTAATACATGTATTTCCAAATAAAAACAACAGTTGAGCAGACTGTGCGTATAAATACGATATATTATTTACATTTATTAGCTCACCTGAGCACGAAGTGCTCAAGGTGAGCTATTGTGGTCACTTTTTGTCCGTCGTCCGTCTGTCTGTCTGTCCGTCCACAATTTCGTGTTTACACTGTAGCATCTACAAATATAAGCCAATCTTGACCAAACTTGATCAAAACATGTATGGCCATAAGATCTCGGATGAGTTCGATTATGGGTCAGATCGAAATAGAAATGCAGGAGTTATCTGCCCTTGAATGCGAAAAATACTTAGTTTTGACATTGTTTACACTCTAGCATCTACAATTATTGATCAATCAAGACAAATCTTGGACATAACATTGCAGACTATAAGATCTCGGATGAGTTCGATTTTCAGTCTGATCGGACCAGAAAGACGAGAGTTATGCGCCCTTGAATTTGACAAAATTGCCATTTTCGGCTGTTTATGACCTTGTTTACACTCTAGAATCTACAATTATTTATCAATCAAGACAAAACTTTGACACAATATTTGGGACCATGAGATCTCGGATGAGTATGATTTTCAGTCTAATCTGATTAGAAAGTTGAGAGTTACTTGCCCTTGAATTTGACAAAATTGTCATTTTTGGTTGTTTTCGACGATGTTTACACTCTAGAATCTACTATTATTTATCAATCAATCAAAAACTTGGACACAATATTGGGGATCATAAGATCTGGGATGAGCTTGATTGTCAGTCTTATCTGATCAGAAAGTTGAGAGTTATAAGCCCTTGAGTTTGACAAAATTGCCGTTTTTGACTGTTTTCGACCTTATTTACACTCTAGAATCTACAATTTTTGACCATTCATGACAAATCTTGGACACAAGGTTGGAGACCATAAGATCCCAGATGAGTTTGATTTTCAGTTTGATCTGACCAGAAATATTAGAGTTATGTGCCCTTGAATTTGATAAAATTGCCGATTTCGGCTGTTTTTGACATTGTTTACACTCTATAATCTACTATTATTTATCAATTAAGACAAAACTTGAACACAATGTTTGAGACCATAAGATCTTAGATAAGATTGATTTTCAGTCCGATCTGATCAAAAAGTGGAGAGTTATGTGCCCTTGAATTTGATCAAATTTCCGTTTTCGGCTGCTTTAGACCTTGATCACACTCTAGAATCTACAATTATTGACCAATCAGAACAATTCTTGGACACAATGTTGGATATCATAAGATCTCGGATGAGTTTGATTTTCAGCCTGATCTGACTAGAAAGTCGAGAGTTATGTGCCCTTGAATTTGTTAAAATTGCTGTTTTCAGCTGTTTTTCGACCTTGTTTATACTCCAGAATCTACAATTATTTATCAAACAAGACAAATCTTGAACACAATGTTGGGCACGATGAAAACTTGGATGAGTTCGATTTTCACAATGTTGTTGACCATAAGTTCGTTTTCAGTCTTAAAGTCATAAGTATTTTTTGAATTGAAGAAAAGTGTTGCTTATATCATTTTGGTTCAGGTGAGCGATATAGGACCATCATGGTCCTCTTGTTAGTTCGTGTCATATTGAGTTACATGTAAACTATCGTACATTACAACTCCCGAACTAGGGTGGGAATGGCTCGACCATGCCCCCAAAGGATCTAATTGTGACGTTATTGACTTAAAAATTGTTTGGAAAATGAAAAGGAAAAAGAAGAAAACGCTGTTAAGTAGCTTTATCATCTTATATCTCAATATTTTTGTGTTTGCTATTCAGTACACAAATCCTATCTCTTGGATATCTATTTTGCCATCTGCAGCTTGTTTCAAATTTGGGCAGCCAGGATTCTTGTCGGTTGGAATAGGGTTAATGGCTCAGACAAGAATGTTGCCTCATAATCACGTTTAAGGGGGAATGCTCCAGTTTTTCGGAACACTCCGTCATTACTGTAGTAAATTAAATGTTTCGTACCCATATATTTCGATACCATATTTTCAATAATATAACACATCATTACAATTTACCATTTTCGACGTTAAAAGTGTATTTATTATGCGAAACTGATTTCCTCAAGATGGAAATCGATTATTTAGAGCAAGACAGTCGTAAGTGTGTATGCAGTTACCGCTGTTTTGCGTCATTTTATTCATGTGTAGCTGATAAAAATGCTGTAATTCTCTAATAGGTGCGCTGACCTATACATTTTCTTTTTGAATTATTACCAGGACATGTTGCTTAATACAATGAGGGAGTTTTATCAAATTCTATTGTGACGTCGTGCACGGTATTGCGACCAATTTATGTAACGTCAAACAAAATACACGGGAAGACGTTGCGTGCATTGAACATTCTTTGTCATCCGCGCTTTCTTTCCTGTTTATCCAAGAAAAAGGCTCAATCGGTTTCGTTTAATGAGACATTTAGAAAGCAGAAGAGTACATGGATAAAAGAAATTAATATATATATCTGAATTACAGTTCAAGTAAATTTCTACTTTTTAGCTCACCTGAGCACGAATGTGCTCATGGTGAGCTATTGTGATACCGCTGTGTCCGGCGTCCGTCGTCCGGCGTCCGGTGTCCGTCGTCCGTCGTCCGTCGTCCGTCGTCCGTCGTCCGTCAAACTTTGCCTTGTGTGCACTCTAGAGGCCACATTTTTTGCCCAATCAACCTGAAATTTGCTCAGAATGATTGTCTTGATGAAATCTCGGACAAGTTCGAAATTGGGTCATCTGGGGTCAAAAACTAGGTCACGGGGTCAAATCTTAGAAAAACCTTGTGTGCACTCTAGAGGCCACATTTTTTGCCCAATCAACCTGAAATTTGCTCAGAATGATTGTCTTGATAAAATCTCGGACAAGTTTAAAATTGGGTCATCTGGGGTCAAAAACTAGGTCACGGGGTCAAATCTTAGAAAAACCTTGTGTGCACTATAGAGGTCACATTTTTTGCCCAATCAACCTGAAATTTGCTCAGAATGATTGTCTTGATAAAATCTCGGACAAGTTCGAAACTGGGTCATCTGGGGTCAAAAACTAGGTCACGGGGTCAAATCTTAGAAAAACCTTGTGTGCACTCTAGAGGCCACATTTTTTGCCCAATCAACTTAAAATTTGCTCAGAATAATTGTCTTGATAAAATCTCGGACAAGTTCGAAATTGGGTCATCTGGGGTCAAAAACTAGGTCACTGGGTCAAATCTTAGAAAAACCTTGTGTGCACTATAGAGGTCACATTTTTTGCCCAATCAACCTGAAATTTGCTCAGAATGATTGTTTTGGTGAAATCTTGTACAAGTTTGAAATTGGGTCATCTGGGGTCAAAAACTAGGTCACAGGGTCAAATCTTAGAAAAACCTTGTGTGCACTATAGAGGCCACATTTTTTGCCCAATCAACCTGAAATTTGATCAGAATTATTGTCTGGATAAAATCTCGGACAAGTTCGAAATTGGGTCATCTGGGGTCAAAAACTAGGTCACGGGGTCAAATCTTAGAAAAACCTTGTGTGCACTCTAGAGGCCCCATCTTTTGCCCAATCAACCTGAAATTTGCTCAGAATGATTGTCTTGATGAAAGCTCGGACAAGTTTGAAATTGGGTCATCTGGGGTCAAAAACTAGGTCACAGGGTCAAATCTTAGAAAAACCTTGTGTGCACTCTAGAGGCCACATTTTTTGCCCAATCAACCTGAAAATTGCTCAGAATGATTTGCTTGATAAAATCTCACACAATTTTGAAATTGGGTCATACGGGGTCAAAAACTAGGTCATGGGGTCAAATCTTAGAAAAACCTTGTGTGCACTCTAGAGGCCACATTTGTTGCCCAATCAACCTGAAAATTGATCAGAATGATTGTCTTGGTGAAATCTCGGACAAGTTTGAAATTGGGTCATCTGGAGTCAAAAACTAGGTCACGGGGTCAAATCTTAGAAAAACCTTGTGTGCACTCTAGAGGTCACATTTTTTGCCCAATCAACCTGAAATATGCTCAGAATGATTGTCTTGATGAAATATCGGACAAGTTCGAAATTGGGTCATCTGGGGTCAAAAACTAGGTCACGGGGTCAAATCTTAGAAAAACCTTGTGTGCACTCTAGAGGCCACATTTTTTGCCCAATCAACTTAAAATTTGCTCAGAATGATTGTCTTGATAAAATCTCAGACAAGTTCGAAATTGGGTCATCTTGGGTCAAAAACTAGGTCACTGGGTCAAATCTTAGAAAAACCTTGTGTGCACTATAGAGGTCGCATTTTTTGCCCAATCAACCTGAAATTTGCTCAGAATGATTGTTTTGGTGAAATCTTGTACAAGTTTGAAATTGGGTCATCTGGGGTCAAAAACTAGGTCACGTGGTCAAATCTTAGAAAAACCTTGTGTGCACCCTAGAGGTCACATTCTTTGTCCAATCAACCTGAAAATTGGTTTACAAAAAAAAGTTATTATATCAGGTGAGCGCTTCAGGGCCAATGGCCCTCTTGTTGTTGATTTTGTTGATGAATAATGTTATGCGTTTGAGTATTGTCGCTACATTATAAACGCTACGCTGGCGGTTTTCAACACTAAATTTTGAAAAAAAAAATTTTTTTACATATTTTGCAATTACATTTGCGAAACATACATCATATCACTCAATATGAGGGGAAATTCAGTTGTAGGCCTACATCTGAATAGTTTCTGTTGTTTGTATGTTATTTCGTATCGTAAATATCGTGTCGTGTAGAACATATTTCTTGTTTAAAGATAGAAAAAGAAGAAAAATGGAAAATAATTACTATTTTTGCTTTAAAGTAAAACTAGTAAAACAATTTTATGTTTGGATATAACGTAACATGGGTCTTCTATTACAGCAAAATTTTATTATTGCGTGATTCATGTAATCATGAGCGAATGATTTGAAAGAGACGCACGAAGAAACTTTTATTTAATTGCATGATTTTTATTCAACATTTTAGTCGGCGAAAGAAGACAAAACCCCATTTCCATTTATCATAAACGATGCCATTGCCACTAATTGTAATTGTTATAGATTTTCCGAAATGTTTAAAAACCTTTTCAATACCATAGAAATCGACCACATTTAACGTCGACGTTAAACGTCCATTTTGACGTAAATATAGGGGGGTGGACATTTCTGTTTTACCTGGGAAAAAATCTGGCGTTTCTCGTATAATTATGATACGCATCTATATGTTACACCATTTTGAAGATATTGTAATGAACTAACTGATTATCAAAACATCGATGCTTAGAATTTGACGAATTTAAACATATTAATGTTGAAATGTGCACTAAAACATTTTTCCGCAAAAAAACGCAGGGGTGGACATTTCTGTTTTACCTGGAAAAATTCAAAATAAAACATGAAAACGACGTAATGGACTGTTCATATTTCATAAATCTAAAGTTCATTTGATGAACTTGGTTGTGAATTAAGTTTAAATAAAAATGATACAATTGTTTTCATTCCAAGGAAAGTGAAAAATGACATTTTATTGTAAAAATCCAGAAATTAGCTCACGTCACGCGCCAAAGCGAGTTTGTTTTTTCATTATACTGACCTTAATTTTTGCATGCTTTTCATATAAATCATATTTTTGTATAGCGAATAGGATAACAAAACGAAAAGTGCAATCTTTAAACATGAATTTATGCTGCAAATACACGTTTTATTTGGAGTAATCAAATTCGTCGAATTTTTATGTTACACGTCACGCTTAAAAACTGGTATCTTTTTCGTAAAATAATAACGAAATTCGTGACTTTCCGGTGTATCGTGCCCATGTAAAACTATACATAGACAATTCATATATACAGAAACAGATTTCATCAAAAAAAATAATTCTTCACTAAATATGCTTCTTGAACCAGCGCATCTCTCGTTAATGATCCGGGTTTTTCACGATTGGTCGCAATAACGTGCGCGACGTCTATGTAGAACTTGAAATATTTCCAAAAATTTGCAAATTTTGACATAAAACACTCCAGCTTCGTTGATCTAACCGAACACGTGAACATGCTGTTTTATACATTTACGCGTTTATAATAGCACATATTTTGAGTTTTCTGTTCTCATTAAATGCAAAACTGTACTTTAAATCCGTTTTCGGGACTAAACGATGAATATACGGCATTTTATTAGCATTTTGGTGACCTTGGACAGGTGCAAATAATTGTGCATTTTTTCGCTGTATGGGTATGTGATACGAATGCCTATAGAATTCAAACAAGATCGCCGACCGTCCATTTTTATTTTATTTTTCAATGTTTAATAACATGTAATTTCAACATACAAAATATAAATAAATTCTATTATTGGGAAAAAATTTAGGAAACTGGAGCATTCCCCCTTAAGCTCCTTACGTGGTTAAAAGATTTTCTAGTGAAAAGCTCGCGTTCTTTATACCCTCTCATTACAATACCTCATTTATAGAAAATAGTCCAAATGGATTTCATTTTTTCATGTGAACGCATTTGAACTAAATGTCGTCAATCCATCAGCGATTTTATTTTATATCAATTTGTGTATTTCTTTGAAATCAATTTTAAAAATATTGCATTATTCACATTATCACTACAATAAAACCTACAGTATCAAGTTCCATATAAGACTCTTTCAGAATGCCGGTCATTTTGGTCTGTAGGGAATTACTAGATCTTTATCACATTAAAGTGGAAACTCGTTTTGTCCAGACAGACCTTAATGACACAGATAATATCCGATATAGAACTGAAGTACGGACAAATACCTTCTATATAATATGTTTCGTCATGCAAATCAGAAACTTGTTACATTCATAAAAGGACGGGATAGCATTAGATATAACCAGGTCTGTTGTCTCATTCAAAACGGCCAACGATACTTACTTTTTTTATCCACTGGCATTGAAAAAGCAGGGCTCAGACGTATTTGTATACCTTTGAAATATCGGTTGGTCGTAAATAACTTTTTTATCACGTTATGTTTAAAATGTCTACCTCATCCAGTGACTGTTTGGTATTTTTTCTCTTTCCCTGTTTTAAAAACGTTTTCAAATCGGTAAAGTATCCACAAGGTTATTGAAAAATTATCGTCAATGTGTCACATGATCCCCGCCGTGAATAGCTAGGGAATGCACAAGCTGATCTGGATCCATGTTGGTCTTAAATGCCAATTTTCTAGACCCCACGCCATATTTCAGGGTCTGACCATTGACTGTTGAATGTAAATGAACCCAAAACGACGTGTGATGAAAACGTCTTTAATCAAGATGACACTTGGGAGACAAAATTCCTCTTTTAATCGAATTGGAGATTTTCTTATCAGATTTTTATCTTCGATTTCTGTTATTCACGTAATTTATATTCAGTCACCGTTTTCCCGGACAGATATTAAAGACAAATTGTCCATGCTTTATTCATTTACATCTCCAGGCCCAAAGTTAAAATTCTCTAATTCTTTAAACAAGTATAGTCCAGTAACGGACATTACGGCATATATTTTACAAGTTTTAGCTATGTAAACAAGGAAACAAAAAGTTCTTAATTTTCGACACAATTTCGTTTTAATCTTGCAGATACCTCACATGCAAACTTAAAGTGGTTTTGAGTTCGAAATTGTTTTGTTTACATAGGTTAATTTTGATGACATGTGTCAAAATATTGTGACTGGACTATAATATAGAGAGCGATTCTGTTATGAAAAATGCTTTTCTCGTGTTTCACGCGCGCGAGTTTCTTCAATTTCTTGAGTAAAAAACATCTTTCATTCTTTTATGAAAATGATACATAGCCCCCACAAATCTTTTTGGAATGTCAGTATAATAGTGTATTCACAGGTAATGGGGCTTAGTATGAATTCGCACGATATGAAACTCACACTTACTTGCTAATGCCTTAATATAACCGTGCTATATTTTACAGTAATTGACTCGGGTTTTTTAACAAAGTCCTTAAAAGGACAAACTATCCCCAAAAGTGGTCTGAATGACAAAAATCTATACCTGACATATCATGTATAAGATGCATTTCTACGAAGACCTAACATTTCTTAGCATAATTCTAAGAGGAATGTAATGCAGATACTTGTAATGTGCACCATAAGTTATACTTACGTAGAATACCTGTAATAGGGCCATTCTGAGATTCTTAAAACATCGATTTTTTGTGTCTTCGTTACGTAACCGAACCTATTCGGGCGTGGTCGTAAAAATTCGGCGGTGGAAAGTTCCACCGCCGAATGTTTTCGACGTCGCCCGAATACTTATCGACATCGCGCGAATCTCATTATGGGCAGACTACCTTAATGGTGAATATATGAAAGGTCAGACACTGGTCAATTGTTCCGCCAGATCTCTTTAATGGGTAATCAAACATATAAAATATTATTGCTGAATTGTACACGATAGTCTGCCTACAAAGTCAAAAAATGTGACTTTCGTAGGCATTCTCTGAACACGGGCGACTACCATGCCCAATGATATCTTCAAGGCATGGTACGCACGGCTTGCCCGGTAGTCGCCTCTAGTAGGCGATATTGGTTGAAATAAACTAGGTCAAAGGTCATTCGGTACATTTTTCACACATGCCCCCTAAAATACCCCATAACTTACACATTTATTAAGCTAAAACAATTATTTTGGTACCTAAATAAAGCTGACGATTTGTACTGTCACTTAAAACATCAATATGCAACTTTACAAATTTGTGTTTTTGTAATTTTTGATAAATATAACAAAAAATGGCCAAAAAATCACAAAAAAATAAGTTTTTTCGAAAAGTAAAAAAATCCTAAAAAATACCAACGGTAGGTTTGGATGACTTATATTATACTTAAAAATTGCCTAGACACCTGTTGTTTACTGAAATATATTTGCTTACAGAATAAGTCTTTGGCTTACCCCTGTAGCCATAGCTAAAAGTGGGTGGGGTAAATTTTCCAAAAAATTACAAAATACACAAACATTGGTGTAGCAATACGAACTTCACATGAATGATATTCTACGATATTTTTACGATGTTTTATTGGAAATTTTTGTTAAAAATTATATTTTCATAAATTTTTATAGCTTTCGATGCATTTTCCTAAAATATTATAGAATTTTGGGGGCAAAAACATTGCTCTAATAAAACAACATTAGAACTATATATAGCTTATATCGACATCACTTAGTCAAATCTTTGCCTCTATTGACGAATACATAGTCATTGAAAATGCAATTAAATAAATAAAGACTCAAAATAAAACAGAAATTAAGCATAATCAGCAGCTGAAAGTAGTCATTTCACTATCTTATAGCTCGCGATAATAGACCTGACAGAGCAGCCCTAGCCAATAGGCTGGGATGCTCTACCAGGTCATTTATCGTGAGGTATACGATCATACGACATTGAAGGTAAGTATTTATGTTTCAACATGTTTTGTTCATTAATGGTGTAGTTTCACTTTGTAAACCGAGCGTTTAATTCCATTATTGCAATTTGGATGATTACATATGGTAGCCTTACGAGAACATTCGAACATGTACATAAAATGTAATTAGGAACGGATCATTCCATTCTATGGATATCTTTTATCACAATCATAAGTCTGACTGCAGTTCTGATATGCGATTATGGTATGGGATATGAAGATCTTAAGTGCCCACGAAGGTATACTTAGATATATACATGCTTCCATTAGGGACAACAGGAGATTCAGTCTTTGGGTCTATCTGATTTTGTTACCAATACTCTTTAAATTGATTTAGAAATTGAACTAAATATGATTCTGTATGTATCTCTAATTATGCATATCACTCGATCTTTAATAAAACGTTACATTGTGTTACTGGTTAATATTAAAATATAAAGACACAACGATCGCTAGCTAATCCATCCTGCACAATCCTTACCATTTTAATTGACAACTAATGGGTTGTGGAGTTGGCACAAAGGAACTCTTTGTACATAAATAAGGAAAATCTATGAACCTGGGGTTGCTTTTTAGTATGCTGACAACAATATACCTGACATGCCTCTGGGCATTGACTAACTTATGACATAACTGAAAACTCTTCATTCAATTATAATTTTTGTTGTAATCAAATGTGTATCTTTCATTTGTATACGAGTATTGTTGTGCCTTATCATTAAACATACGAAAAAAGTGAATCCGTATGTTAAAAACCTCATACATTTTTTGCATCATAACTCAGATCATGCGATTTAATTCAGAAAATCGAACAGGATCGTGTTGTTTACTTGATTGGTCAGTATATGTGAATGCCGAAATAAATAAAAGTAAAATAAAATGGCTTTTGTATTTCAATTGTGCAGAAATCGAGTTTTTTTTTCATATAAAATTATACCTTAATCCTATATTATGACCACAACTCGAAGTCCATTTGCTTGGAAATCTTAACATTCGTCGATGCAAGAGATTCTCAGCATACACATCCATTTGTGAAGTTTAAGGGCACAAAAACCTGGACGTATTTTCGTAGGATCAGAGACGTAATAACAAATATTTCTGAGAATGTACCCATGGGAAAGAACTTAAGAAGTGGACGTGCTCTTCTATTCCATTAACTGCTAGACTCAACAACAGGTATTGTTTCAGAAGGCCAAAAAGACGAAGGCTTGATAATATCAGTTATTCTTGGATAACTATTTACGTAGCATAACTATTATGATATATTTCATACGTCAATAGATGCGAAATATATCATGCATCTTCCGCGTCATCAGTGGCAACGGTAATTGACAAAGTATTGACTTGCACTGTAACTGGACATGCTGAAGATGGAGGAAAAATTTCACATAGTGTTTGGTATCTTATAACGGGTGGAATACCTAAATCATCTGCCAAATTTGACAGCGCTTTTAGGGAGACCTCTTTTTTTGGAAGGGTTGGAGTACGATTAAAGTCTAGAATTGCATGGCAGTTTTGTTTCGTGATCTCTAAAATTTTTAAAGTTGACTCTGGGTATTCTCTCGAGATAATGCTATGCACCATGCTACTTAGCCTGGATTCTAGTATAACAATGTCTTGCTGTTTCTCTATTCCTGTTCTCAGGTACCACGATTTTACATATATCAATGTCTTTGAATCATATTCTTCACATTGTATACCGAAGACTGGACCCAGGCTACACACTAAGTTCTACATGTACATAGACTGTCTGGTCTGAATCAAACTTAGCTGAAGAATCATTTTCGTCACACTTCGAGAACGGGTGGTCCAGTAAAAGCGTTCATGCTTTCTCGTTTTTATGATACAGTATCACGTTTATAGTATTATAGAAATATTCAAACAATGTTATCAATAGATTTGCTTTCCAAGAAAAAAAACCACGTTAAAGTGGGTATGCACTTTAACCTACAGTATATACCTAGTCCATGGACTAGGCTCCATTTGACTGATACTGACTGAGATGTGTGACTGATAACACAGAGCACCGTAAAGGTGCTAGTTGGGGAGCCTAGTCTCCAATCTATACCGTGATTCTGCCATTGTGTGTTATGATTCTGCCATTGTGTTTTAATGGGGGATCAAAACGTTTTGAGCCTCGCACAGACAGAACCAGATATTTGTATTAAAACGTTTTTGTTTTTCCACTTCTTCGAACTCCATACAATACTATTTTTCCATCTAGTTTGCCAATCGTTATTACTTGATCTATAGAAGTCCTCTACGGTAGAAGCCATTAAACAATTCTCACCTTAGTCACCCCCACTTCCTGCATTCCCGCATCTCTGGATGTCTTAGCCAGAGTTTGGTGGTAGCAAAAAGAAGAGGACTCGCCATAAACTACAGACAATTGCTCTTCAACACATTTTGGAAATAATTCCAATGGTTCTTGTGGACGTACTTTCTGTCAATTGTCCGTAGAAACAGACTATATTACTTTTAAAAGAATGGTTCATAGTGGATACAGCTGTCGGATGTGCCTGGATCATAAAAGAACGATTGTCTGGCTTACCCTTAAAAGTTTTTTCACTTGTGAAATGTGTAGGCCTATGGAAGGATGATTGAACGAAGGTTCTAGCCACTCGAATCTTATCAAACTAGGTCATTGAATTGTGGGACTTTCTAGTACAAGAATTGTCCTGAGCCCACCTACTTTAAAGCTGTTTTGAATCTTAATTTTGACCAGGCAATCAAAATTAATTTTGTTAAAAAACACTTATTGAGAAAAATCCATCAGTTTCTATATTTTTCTCCCCTGTGCCCGGTTCTACGGTTTCAAGATAGCACAATGCTAGAAAGAATTGAATGCCGGATGTTGCTTTAATGCATCATTAACAGTACTGATTTCATAAAATATATAATTTTTCTACTGCTTTTAGCTGAAACCTGCCTAAAATATTAAAGATCTCTCTCGCATATTTTGGAATTTTGGTGTTTGATCCCACTCTGTTCTTTAAATCTATAAACACGCTCTGAAGTTAAGCAAAAAATATGAAGGTACAAGTTAATGGCATATCGCATCGATGAAATTGGCTTACTTTTTCAGTTCCTATGAAAACAAAAAAATATCTTTTAGTTTGACCAAAAGTCGATTTTCAATAAAAAGAAAATGCCATTTTTGCTACTTCTGCATACATGTACATGTCAGGCACGTAGGAAGCAATTTTATATTGGAGGGGCTGAAGCTCTTGTATCTGAATATGGGGGGGGGGGGGGGCTAAATTTGATTTTTTTTTCTACAATTTCGCGTAAAATAAGGAAAATTGGCATTTTTGGCCATTTGGGGGGGGGGGGGGGGGGCAAAGCCTCCGAGCCCCCTCTTCCTACGGGCCTGAACGTAACAAGTTACTATGCCAATCATCTTTTTATTTATTGAATAAGCTTTTCTTTGTCTAATGGGTTGTAGTTATGCATCCATTCTTTCCAATCTGAGGCGTTTTAGTGTACAGTAACCCATCAGAATTTATAGGTGGGGAGGCGTAGTTAGGCCTAGGCCTAGGCCTAGGCCTATGCCTATGCCTATGTGTTCTTCGTGAAACCATGTCAACCATTTCCGAACAAGTGAGTTTTTTTTCTTTTTTATACAAAAAAACAAATTGTTCTAGATTGTTAAATGTTTATTCATTACATTACTTGTAATGTTTTGGTCGCCATAGTAAATTGTACCAAATTCCTAGGTTATTTGAGTGGGCGGGGTAACTCTTACTCACTTTTTAAACATTTACACCGTGAAAGTCATTGTTTTAAATGTTATTTTTGCAGGTATATACTAGTATGATCTATTTAGAGTCAATATCCAGACAAAAGAAATGTCATTTAAGTTCCATCAATACTGTTGAAATGCCGTGTACACTGTAAAAGCAATGATCGTTACAAATCTTGACCCCAGCTGACTTTGAGCTGTACCTGCATATAGAAATGGTGCCTTTTCACCATCAAACTTGATTTTAAATTTTTGCTTAGGGTTTATAGACATTTTTGAACGTGTTTGTGTAATTGAAATCGCAATAATTTTTCACATGCAGCGTGATTTCCATTTACACAGCGTTCAAATTTTGCACATTTTTTGCCATTTTTTACATTTTGCCAAATATTAATGAATGTGCAAATGAGAAAAGTATCATTAACTATATTTTATATGCAAGACAATTAATTGGGCTTTCATTTAAAACCGTTTCCGTGCATTTAGACATATAATTGACAGAGTTATACGCATTTAAAGGGGCTTATGTGAATTTTGCACCCAATGACCTTTGACCTTGTTTTGTGACCTTAATACGGCCGACTGGAGGCGACTACCGGTCTAAGCAAATCAGGCAAGCTTTATACTTTGCAAATAATACATCAAAACTCCATGTTCAAAAAATGCCTACGAAAATGTTTTCTAGTCACTTTTTCAGAATTGGTAGGTAGACTATATAGAACCCCAGTTCCAAAATTAATTGAACGTCCCTCGTATACCATTTTTCTACTGCTTTTAGCTGAAACATGCCTGAAATATTGAAGATCTCTCTTGCATATTTTGGAATTTTGATGTTTGATCCCACTCTGTTCTTTAATTCTATAAACACGCTCTGAAGTTAAGCAAAAAAAAATATGAAGGTACAAGTTAATGTCATATCGCATCGATGAAATTGACTTACTTTTTCAGTTCTTAAGAAAACAAAAGATATCTTTTGGTTTGACCAAAAGTCGATTTTCAATAAAAAGAAAATGTCATTTTTGCTACTTCTGCATACATGTACATGTCAGGCCCGTAGGAAGCAATTTTATATTGGGACGGCTGAAGCCCTTGTATTTGGGGGGCTAAAATTGATTTTCTCTAAAATTTCGCGTAAACTAAGGAAAAATCGGCATTTTTGGCCATTTGGGGGGGGGGCAAGCCTCCGAGCCCCCTGTTCCTACGGGCCTGAACGTAACAAGTTACTATGCCAATAATCTTTTTTTATTTATTGAATAAGCTTTTCTTTGTCTAATGGATTGTAGTTATGCATGCAGTCTTTCCAATCTGAGGCTTTTTAGTGTACAGTAACCCATCAGAATGTATAGGTGGGGAGGCGTAGTAGGCCTATGCCTATGTGTTTTTCGTGAAACAATGTCAACCATTTCCGAACAAGTGAGTTTTTTTTTCTTTTTTATACAAAAGACAAATTGTTCTAGATTGTTAAATTAAATGTTTATTCATTACATTACGTGTAATGTTTTGGTCGCCAAAGTAAATTGTACCAAATTCCTAGGTTATTTGTGAGGGTGGGTAACTCTTACTCACTTTTTTAACATTTACACCGTGAAAGTCATTGTTTTAAATGTTATTTTTGCAGGTATATACTAATATGATCTATTTAGAGTCAATATCCAGACAAAAGAAATGATATCATTTAAGTTCCATCAATACTGTTGAAATGCCGTGTACACTGTGTAAAAGCAATGATCGTTACAAATCTTGACCCCAGCTGACTTCGAGCTGTACCTGCATATAGAAATAGTGACTTTTTACCATCAAACTTGATTTTAAATGTTTGCTAAGGGTTTATAGACATTTTTGAACGTGTTTGGGTAATTGAAATCGCAATATTTTTTCACATGCAGCATGATTTCCATTTACACTGCGTTCAAATTTTGCACATTTTTTGCCATTTTTTACATTTTGCCAAATATTAATGAATGTGCAAATGAGAAAAGTATCATTAACTATATTTTATATGCAAGACAATTTATTGGGCTTTCATTTAAAACCGTTTCCGTGCATTTAGACATATAATTGACAGAGTTATACGCATTTAAAGGGGGCTTATGTGAATTTTGCACCCAATGACCTTTGACCTTGTTTTGTGACCTTAATACGGCCGACTGGAGGCGACTACCGGTCTAAGCAAATCAGGCAAGCCTTATACTTTGCAAATAATACATCAAAACTCCATGTTCAAAAAATGCCTACGAAAATGTTTTCTAGCCACTTTTTCAGAATTGGTAGGTAGACTACGACGTTAATATGACCGCAAATTATTGTTTCTGACAAGTGCATTTCATATTAACCTTGAATTCAAATTTCACCCCCCTAACAAGACCCGGTTTTGACGTCCTTATTAGAAAGATTTGATAGAAAAAATTGAAGCAACAGAACAAAATGCTAATGAACAGTATTTTTGCTTAAATATACTTTCTTTGGAAACGCCTCATTCATCATCTGCATCAGCTTTCAAATAGAGCCACCTTACAACTATGTCGTTTGGGAAAGGTCTAAATGATGGCAGTTATACTCAAAATCGTATTTAATATACAATAGACAGTACAGTTGTCGCCACATCGTATGGCACGTGTTTTTGTTTTCTTTAACGTTCAATTACATTTGAACAAAACATAAACATTGTGCCATACGATGTGGCGACAACTGTAGTACATATATTGCAAGGCTTTGTTTTGTTTTGTCCAGCAAGATTAACCCGGGACATCTGCATAATTATGTAATGATCTCACTTGGGCATTGTTTTGTTTAGACGCTCAACTAACGGACTTTGTGCACGAAAATTAAGTTGTCCCGGGTTAAACTTGCTGGACAATAAACCAAACAGGTTTGTCGGAAACAACACCGCGGTGGGGATTGTGCATGCTGGGATGGGTAAATCTACGGACAAATTTGCCTCGCTTCAGGTAAGACATTTTGCAATAACTTCCTTATTTCTGCGTCAATTCAAAAACAGTTTGTTGCATGTACCCCGCCTTACTAAGCTTTTTCCTCCAATGTATGCTTTACATGAAACCTTTTTGTACTTTTTGTGAAAAATGATCCCAATCGACCAGAAAAACGACAAAAAATCTGATCGTTTTTCAGGTCAGTTGAGATCAATGTTTGGGAAAAATATGGGGAGTTTTCAAATAAGTAATACACCTGAGGAAAGCGCTCCGTAAGGCGGGGTACATGCAACAAACCGCTTGAAAATTGACAAAGAAATAAGAAAATTATTGCACAATTTCCTACCTGAAGCGTCGCTTATTTTGCCGTAGTCGTTATCATTTCGTTTTCTGGTCAGTTGTGATCAATTTTTGGAAAAAATAAAAGGATACCACAAATAATCCATGTATCCGAGGAAAGAGATTTTCAAGGCGGGGTACATGCAACAGACCTTTTGAAAATCGACAAAGAAATAAAGGAGTTATTGCAAAATATTTGACAAGATTCGAGATTATTTTTGTCCGTATTCGT
Source organism: Fragum sueziense (assembly GCA_963680895.1). Classification (NCBI taxonomy): domain Eukaryota; kingdom Metazoa; phylum Mollusca; class Bivalvia; order Cardiida; family Cardiidae; genus Fragum; species Fragum sueziense. The sequence continues at coordinate 10,272 of CAVMGG010001020.1, read as the reverse complement.
TATCCATCCCAGCATGCACAATCCCCACCGTGAACACAGTAATGTTTTGGTCTCAGTGAAATAAACAAAGCTGTCGATGAAAGAATTACATGTACATGTATTTCCGGGTCTTGACACATATCTCTGACCCAAATGCACTGGTCACCACATTTTCTCTCCCATATTTTTGTCAAAAGCCTCGTAACTGCAGATTGTTTTAAGCTACACGTACGTGGTTTTCGAAGAAAAGCGACTCTATGATCAAATGGTGAATAAATTTCCTTTGATTGGATCTAACAAAGCATCAATAACGCATCTATTCAGGTCTTCGTCTTCCATCCCAGTCTTTCTGTATCCAATAACCCCATAATGATTCATAAGATGTTGGTAATAATATAATGTGCTTCTCTGAAAAATATCTTTTGACCCAGTTCCATTTTGGATAGCCTACCTGTTTTAACCTAATTTAAAACGGCACTATTTTTACTGGTCAACATTTGAGGGTGTTGCAAATGAGAGAACAAACAACACAAAAAATAAAACATATGTGACCCGTCACGCTAAAAGGGACCTTATCCGGTGCGTGAAAAATATCTGCAGTCCGCGCAGCCAGACTACCTAGGGCCGACACTTTTCACTTTTATGTAATTTTCTAAATCTGGAATGTTGTCCCTATCTTACAATATGTTCATTTTTCACATACAGTATCTGGTTGACCTGTGCTGAGATTGACAAATTTGTCAAAATTTGGATTTTTGGAGTTCGGATAAGGTCCCTTTTAGCGTGACGAGTCACATATGCATAAATTCGCAACATTACCATTGAAAGTAATAAGAGGTAAGGACAATGTTGATCAGCTTTTAACATGAACCATTTCAATGTATTGGAACTAAATGATGCAAATTTGTTGTATGCATGTAAAAGTATTGAAACTCGAAAAGTAAGCCATTTAAAAAATGAGGACGATTTATTATTTTGTCCAAGATGGATTTACCACAAACAACAAAATAGATACAGTCGACACTCGTTGTGTCGAAGTCGGAGGGACCGTCGAAATACCTCGACATATCCGGAGTTCGACTAATCCGATTTTGATAATTTTCGATGAAAACATTTTCTTACAATTTTTGATGGGCATCATATGCGTCCATGATTGAAATATAGTGACGTCGCGCACGGTATTGGGGAACTTAATGTAACGTCAAACTAGCGAACGTCATTATTCTGATAATTGCGTAACGTTGAAGTTTTTACGTAGACGGTTGTGTTGTGCTTTTAATGCTTACTCTCTGTACAAACTAAAGTGATTTAAAAAGACAGGACCATGTTTTAAGAAAATCTCTACCTTTTCTGTCTTTTGCACTTCTTAAGCTTTAACTTCACTTTGATTCGTTTTATTTTCGTCTTAAAATGCGCCACATAGATACTTTTAAGGTTACGCCATTAAAAAAAGTTTACGTTTATAAAAATTCTGTCCACACGAACAAATGTGAATATCTTTTTTACGTTTCATTATTTTGCGTTGAAATTTTGATATAACACGCAAGAAAAAAATAATATTTCCATATTGAAATTAAATCGTTGTATGAATAAGGGAACCGGTATTTTTTAAACTCTAAAGGTTAAAAAAGTAGAGTTTTGAACGACCTGAAACAATTTCTGTCCACACGCATTTTATATCATAAATGCTTCGTTTATTATGCTAACTAATTTTCTTGTATATATTATAGAAATAGAGAAAAATAATATTTCTTATATCAAGTTTTGTTGCATTTCAGTCATTAATTCACAAAATATCAAACGAAATTGTGAATTTTTCTACGACATAATTCTAATTGTTACACTGCAATTTTTCGTAAACGAACTGGGCTTACTTGCGTAATCGACGTCAAAATTTGATTTTCGTTCGGCAAAACATTCTACAGCATTTCCACTGTCATATGATATATTTTTCAATGTGTTTGACGTTACTTAATCGCAAAGTTGTTTATAAATATCCGTCGCCGTTGAAAATTTATGTTACATGTTACACGCATTTTTTCGCCTTATTTACGCACTAAAAGTCTTTCTAGCAAGTCTATATAAACTAACAACCTGAAAATAGTATGCCATTGAAAAAGATCATGGTTTTCCGGTTATTTTGATATACAACAAAGTTTTGAGAAGGAAAACGGTTCTTACAAAATTTAGTTAGGAATCGCAGAGGGTAGCGTTTTTAAAACATTCCCCAATACCGTGCGCGACGTCAGTTAGGAAAAGGAAAGAAATTGCTCGAAACGAGCAATTTCTATCCTTTTCCTACTAAATTTCAATGGACGTGTTTGTTTCGGAATTCATGTTGATATCCATATGTTGAGGATGGGACATGACTTTCACTTCGACTTAAGCGGAATTTCGACTTATCTGATGTCGAGATAACGAGTGTCGACTGTATTACGAAAAAAAGCAAGTCGTCGCTTTTCACAGAAAACCTCGACACTGCAGCTTGTTTTAAGCTGCAGTTACGGAATTTTCATCGAAAAGCAGCGAAACAATTTTCGAGTCGAGTAAAGGACTTCAAAATTTGCTTTTTGGTCACCAAAAGCAGTTAATATTTGGATGAAAAGGGTAGTCTTAGAAAGTTCGATTTTTATAAACACAAATTGTTGAAAACTGCCTTTTAGTAACGCCCTTTGCTTTCAACCAAGTTGAAATTATGCCGTTTGATTATTAATTATATTTGTGTCACCAAATGAGCATAAAAAAGCCACCAAACAGAATGAACGCAAAAGCTTAAAACCATTGTTAGTGCATTGTTATCTTATATGCATTTATAACAGTTTAATGCTGAAACATCGAAACATACTGTATACATCTTTGATTGCCTCAATGCATATAATGCAGATGTTATTTTGGTAATGCATTCTTAATGTGCCATTATTTCTCTCGTGGATTGAGTACGTTACACATATAGGTATTCTATTTCCTCAGAGACTAAATTCAAATTAGCCATTTTGTCTTTTTACAAGATTGCTTTATCATGTACAAATGAGTGAAAAGTAGCCAGTACGAAAATCCGTAAGGAGAAGTAATATGTATTATAAAGACGCTAGTCATTTAAACAACATTGTAAACATCTGCTTTGTTGACATTTTAGAAGGAGCAATGTGTCATTTGGAAGCTGTTTTTATGAAAGGTCAGATTTAAAATGAAATTATAAAGGTTACTCCTGTTTGCATTCATTGGGATAAAATCAACAAACGTGGATAAAATATGATAGACATAGAATGCCAGAAGTCAAGTAGTTATTACCACAAACACAATGGGCACACGCGATGCCTTTCAACAAAAACATCGTAACTGCAGCTTGTTTAAGCTGCAATTATGAGGTTTTCTTGAAAGGTAACAACACTCCCCCCCCCCCCCCCCCCCCCCCTCTAAATTCTGTCCGTGAACTTTTATTTAACAGCCTACACACAATTATAAGATGAAGGCGGATTCCTTTAGAATCTATAATTGCCTTGTTTGTCTGAAAATATTGTGTCATTTAATATTTTAACGACTTAGAAATAGATCGTTAATCTGAACCTGTGTTGAAGATATTTAATGAATCATCATTAATACTTCTTTTCTGTTCTTATTCAAAATATAACAAATAAAGTGAACAATTACAGCATCGGTTTGACTTAACAAATTTATGTTTTTTTGATATCGTCGCTTTTCTTCGAAAACCTCGTAACTGAAGCTTAAATACAAGCTGCATTTACGTGTTTTTTGTTTTGTTGTTAAAGGGGCCCGTGCTAGATTTTAATGCTTCCCAGCTAGTCGGAAACTCATATTTGTGCATGGAAAAACAATTTGCAGTGCATAAAAACCTCAATCACGGCGAATAACCATCTTTACTTTGCTATAGATCAGTCCTTTACAAGCGTGTTTACAGATTCCATTTTTACTTCAAAACGAGACAAGGTCAAGGTCAACGAGACACACACCCGCGGTATTAACACACCATACAACTGGCTACGTCGAAGACAGACGAGATTCATCGATTGCTTGGAAATACGGCTTCAAATTTATAAGATATATCGTTAAATGACTAAACTTTATTCGTGTTCAAGTTCAACTGGCACATATTGAAAGATATGCGAAATATTCGAACACGAAGTTAAATTTCGTAACTGTTTGTAGGAAACCTCCGGAATTATTAATGACTGTGACCTTTTTAGAGAGGGATACGTGGAAAGGTTTATTTTGTAGAAGCACTGAACATTTATACGCATATTTATCAACTATAGAATACCAGATATCCTTTCGTTTATTTATAAAAGTAAATTAATTTGACCTACCATGCACATAGCTGCGATATCGTAGCCACAAACTTGATGATGGATATTGGTTTGTGGCTACGAGTTTACCATATTCTTTCTTGTGGAGCAAGACAAAAGAGTGGAAAACACATTTTCTTGCATACATTTTTTAATACTAACATATCTAAGAGGATGTGTATCCCATAAAAAGATATTCCATGGCACAAATTCAGTTAAAAAGTACCAACAAGAATTGTTATCAATTATTTCTTCCAACCGAAAATTCAAGTTTCAGTAGAATACAATGGGTGGGTACTCCGCTTCAAAATTGAATTGAACTTTATTTGAAAGTGATTTCAACATAAAACTACGCTGGGTTGACAGAAAAATAGTTAACACATTGTCAGGTAACATTCTTACTACATTCCATTGCTGAATTTTGAAGTATGACTATGCTAAACTTGCTGTAATGAATCATTCCATCACCTACTCCGTTGCAACGAATAGAATGGAATTGTAACCGAAACCCAGACCAAAATTCAAAAAGGTTTCGGTTACATTATTGCAACTACCATGCACCTGACATCAGATGCCGAATCTGTCTTCGCTGACTCTCGACGCAGCCGGTTGTACAGTGTGTTGAATCTCGCTGAGCACAGATGACGTTATTGCTTTTTGAAGGTTGGGCTTATGAAGCCGTTACAAAACAAAAACAAGGACAATAAAAACGGATCTGCACGTTATTCCTTGACTTGGATTTTAACACATAATAAAGCGCGATGCCTGCACATTCTCTCTTCATTCCATTATGATAAAATGATGCTCTGTTCCCGCGGGGTCATTTCACGTCTAATCTCGGGGCCTTGGCGGGATTTCGGTATCCAATCGTTGGCCTTACACAACAAAACAATTTAAAAAGCTGATACAAACTTTCATTGGCTGACACTACAAATTACCGGCTTCAGCCAAAAATAGAAGCGACGTAATGTATACGTAATCAAACAAGATAAAACTGAATGATTTTGATTCGATAATTCAAATGTTACCGGCTTCAGCCAAAAATAGAAGCGACGTAATGTATAGGTAATGATCATGCAAGATAAAACTGAATGATTTTGATTCGATAATTCAAATGATGTGCTATAATTAGATTATGACGACCAAATAGGCTGTTTGTGTACCAAAAACGGCAGAGGTCATATTTGATGGTTAATCAATAGACCTCGGCTTTGGAGAGTAGCTTTCACTGGTCATAAATGATCTACTCTTCAGGTTGATGAATTGATACGTTATTTCTGGTTTGTAATTTCTGTGACATTTGCATTTTCGACAGCCTAGCAGGTTCTCCTGTAACGAAAAGCGACAGTATACTGTTTCTACACTAACCAATCAGAATATTGTACTCTATTTACTCCCTTGAGGCCAAAATTTTCATATCATGAAGATGCTATTTTTGACGACGGATTCTAAATGTCTCGTTATTCCTCTTGTGGGTTGGGTTGGTATCACTTTTAGTTCTTTTATTTCCTCTGGGTCATTTTTGGAAGATTGTAAAAACGCATCAGTAAATTACAGCGTATTGTCAAGACGTTATAAGTTCCTGTATGTCTTGGAGTGTGTCACTTCTTTGAACGTGATATAAATAATTTTGTTGGCACGAGAGTAACAGGGAAATGGAAAAATGGCCTTCATAGCATTTGAGACCAACATGGAAAAAAATTAACGTGCGTAAAATTTACCAAACGCCGACTGTCAATCAAAACCATCGATTAGTCAATGGACGACCAGAAAAATGTCATGCCCCAATTCAGGGTGGGGATTGTGCATGATGGGATGGATAACGAATATGAAGTATACGGACAAATTTTGCCTCGCTTCAGGTAAGAAATTGTGCAATAATTTTCTTATTTCTGCTCCAATTTTCAAGCGGTTTGTTGCATGTACCCCGCATTAGTGAGCTCTTTCCTCGGATATATGACTTGTTTGTAGAATCTTTGTACTTTGTCCAAAAATTGATCCCAACCGACCAGAAAAAACGACAAAAAATTCAGGCCCTTTTTCTAGTCGGTTGGGATCGATTTCTGAGAAAATTACAAGGAGTTTCCCGATAAGTAATACATCTGAGGAAAGGGCTCAGTAAGACGGAGTACATGCAACAAACCGCATGAAAATTGACGCAGAAATAAAAAAGTTATTGCACAAATTCTTACCTGAAGCGTGGTTAATTTGGCCGTAGTCGTTACCATTTCGCTTTCTGGTGGGTTGGGACAATATTTTGGAAAAAAGTATCATGAGTTATCTAATATGCCATACATCCGATGAAAGAGCTCGATAAGGCGGGGTACATGCAACAAACCGCTTGAAAATTGACACAGAAATAACAGAGTTATTGCAAAATGTCTTACCCGAAGCGAGGCGAGTTGGCATCAAATTTTGTGCAAAAAATAGACTGAGTTTACCGTTATGTTTTGATAAACCGTCGGTGTTGTTATAACATCTCGTAACTACGGTTTGATTCAAGCCGTAGTTACGAAATTTTATAACAACACCAACGAAATACTATTTATTTGTCCGAAATTACGCCACGGTTTACTTGATAAAATCGTTCCCTATTGTCGGTAGTCGTTATCCATCCCATCATGCACAATCCCCACCGTGCAATTGTTCTTCGTTGCACGTGTTATTGTATCGATTTATCGACTGACAATCAAGACAATCGACAGGCCAATGGCAAAGAACTTTGTTAAACCGAAGTGACCGTGCGCTATGAATATTTATAAACAAGCGTAATCGTCTGCAATATCATACTATAATTTGAGCAATGTTTGTCCGTTTGTCCGTTTGTTCCCCTACTCCTCCCAGGTCCTTGGACCGATCTTCACCAAACTTGGAGGGAAGATGGAGGGCGGCCCCGGATATTAGCTTGAGGGGTTCATTTTTTGAACGGTCAAGGTCATCGAGGTCAAAGGTCAAATGTATGTTTTTACGGGTTACGGGTATCGTTTTTACGGGTTACGGGACGGGATTGCTTACGGGTTACGGGACGGGATTAGGTGGAGGGCAGCCCCGGATAGGTCAAGGTCATCGAGGTCAAAGGTCAACCCCGGATAGGTCAAGGTCATCGAGGTCAAAGGTCAAATTTCGAGACGGGTAAAATTGCTAGTTGATAATAATGAGCGCAAGGTTACTTCGGTTCAATAATAACAATAGACTAGGTTACTGTTATGTTTTGATAAACCGTCGGTTTTGTTATAAAATCTCGTAACTACGGCTTAAATCAAGCCGTAGTTACGAGATTTTATAACAGCACCCACAAAATACTATTTTTTGTCCGAATTTACGTCACGATTAACTGGATAAAATCGTTCCCTATTAACGATCACATCTCCATTGTTTGTCCTAAATTCTATGCTGGGCGGAGCGATCTGTCGATTGACGTTTGGTCAATTGTTAGAGAGCGTAGTCTCTCTATTAGCAGCCAGAGGCCACAAGCCAATATTTTGCAAACCGAACAACAGAAATAGTTCCTTCCAATGAAGACAAAATAGATCTAAACAACAATTGGAATAGTCTACAACCATACATGTCATTATATAAAAATATATGACTTGTATGATCTATGCAAAAAATTCAAGTAAACAAGTCTTAATTAAATAGAAAAAAGATCAGTGTAGTAATTTGTCATTTACAATTGGGTCATGCAGGTCATTCAGTCAAGTCATGTAACCTAAATTTTGGACAATGCAAACAGTCTAAAAATAGAATCACATTCCACAGACAGATTCTAGTGCATAGTGAGTGTCTATCTGGGTAATGTGTAGTAAAGCCATAAGGTAGTAAAGCCGTAGTATGTTATGCCGTGGATAAAAGGGTCATTAGAGCAAATTTCCTTATCAACTCAACTTCTCATACATTTATGAATGGGTTGATTTGAATTTCCCTTTCCCAATCAAACGTGTCTCCAAGAGAAAGTTTTGAAAACATTGAGGCACTTTCTCCTTTTGCCTCAATATTTTCTTAACAATATTATGCACAATTCTAAACTTTAAAAATATTTTGTCACTTGCACTCGCTCTCTAACAGTACTTTCAGTACTTTGATTTTTAGTAAGGAATCGTGTTTTTGTCTCACAGTTCCACGGGTTATTGAAAAGCTATAAGATTCCGACAAAATTCTTGATCAGACTTCGCGTAGGCGCAAGCTGATCTGGATCCTGGGTGGCTATGTTGACCATAAGCACTGTAAATAGGCACATGATGATCTGGATCTATGTTTGCCTCAAATGCCACAAAGACTAAATTATTTTTCTGATCCCCACTTAAAAATCTCTCTTTTCATGTATTTATGGTCGTCAAATTCTTCATTTTACAGTCGACACTCGTTGTGTCGAAGTCGGAGGGGCCGTCAAAATACCTCGACATATCCGGAGTTCGACTCATCCGAATTTGTTCGGCTTCGATAAAGTTGATATTTGACCGTTTGTGAAACTAATCATTTACGATTATTTTTTAAATATACTAGGAAAGGGAAAGAAATTGCTCGTTTCGAGCAATTTCTATCTTTTTCCTACTATATTTCAATGGCTACGTATATTCAGTTCGAAATTATTTTGTTTGAAAAAAAGTTATATCCATTGATGAGGACGGGACCACTTTTGAAATTCGACTTAAGCGAAAATTCGACTTATCCAATGTCGACATAACGAGTGTCGACTGTACTTCCCCAATCTGACGCAGAATGCTTCTACAAAGTACATTTTCACTTATATCACGGAAATAACAAAATGTATCAATTATTAATCAAGTTGGACATTATAAGAGCCAGCAAATAAACCTGTCACAACAAATAAATCCCGCGTAATGTTACAAATGTCAGTGGTAAATGGAAATAAAATAAACCACTTCGCCGGTACACTATGTTGTTGGTGACTAAAACCATTGAAACTACAGAAAAGCCATGTCATACTCAATTATCTAAAAACAACTTTCCATTTCTCAATACCGAAACTGTGAGTTGTATTGTGCGTATTACTCTCTTAAGAACAGAGCACATTCTCTCTTCATTCCATTGTGATAGAATGATGCTCTGTTCTTGCGGGGTCATTTCACGTCTAATCTCGGGGTCTTGGCGGGATTTCGTATCCAATCGTTGGCTATATACAACAAAACAATTTAAAAATCTGATACAAACTTTCATTGGCCGACGCTTCAAATTACCGGCTTCAGCCAAAAATAGAAGCGACGTAATGTATACATAATCAAACAAGATAAAACTGAATGATTTTGATTCGATAATTCAAATGTTACTGGCTTCAAATGATGTGCTATAATTAGATTATGACGACCAAATAGGCTGTTGGTAAATCAAAAACGGCAGAGGTCATATTTGATGTTTAATCAATAGACCACGGCTTTGGAGAGTATGTGCGTATTTGCGTAGGGGTGTTTGTTTGTGCGCAATTAGCATTTTATTTTTGCTGTTGTTTTGTTTTTGTGACCTTGGTATTTAGGGAGTACGTGTTTCTTACATATGGACTTTCATTTAATCTATTTCCAGACGAGAACATTTTAGAATGATCCAAACCAAAAGATGATGCAGACGACAGTTTCAAGTGAATGGATGATTTTTCTCTTTTTTTCGCTTCGATTGAAAACATTGTGGGAATGAAGAATTTGCACGTCACAAGCAATTTATACTATGTTTTTTCAAAGCCTTTATCTTTTTGGGCATCAAATGGTGTCACTTTGTGGCAATAGGTTAAAGTGAAAGTAGCTAATGATTCATCAAGTGTGTTCGAGATAGGGCGTCAACCTTTGCTCTATGAATAAAGTTAAATTCGGGCCACTCCTTTCTTGTGTGATTTAAAAAGAAACACGAATTCTCGGTAACTGCCCTTTAAAAATCAGACATACACGCACACGACAGATTAGTTTTTTGTCACGTTGAATAAAGAATGAGTGTAATGAAAAGAACTTGGAATGAATGATATAATAGGCAGAAAAGTCCC